>JAJOZX010001136.1:562500-612500 GCA_023014485.1 Bathynomus jamesi | reverse complement strand
TATCAGTTCTGATTCTGAAGAGACTACATGAACTGAATATTCACTTTGATGACTGCAGAGGACAGTCATATGACAACGGAGCGAACATGAAGGGTAAGAACAAAGGTGTTCAGGCAAGGTTATTAGAGAAGAACTGTCGTGCACTCTATATTCCATGTGGGGCTCACACTCTGAATCTTGTAGTGGCTGATGCATTTAAAGCTTCCACAGATGCCATCAGCTTCTTTGGCAACGTACAAAAATTGCACAACCTTTTTGCAGCAGCTACACAGAGATGGACAATCCTAAAGAAGCACGTGAACATAACACTCAAGTCTTGGAGTGAAACCAGGTGGGAGAGTCGGCTTAAGAGCATTGAGGCTGTGCGATACCAGAGCCACATCAGAGAGGCTCTGTTGGAAGTCAGAAACAATGCCACAGATGCCATAGCCAGGACTGAAGCACAAGCACTTGCAGAGGAGGTAGGGTCTTATCGCTTTCAGATTTGCACAGCAGTATGGTATGACATTCTTCATGCAGTTAACCATGTGAGCAAACTTCTGCAGTCTCCTACAATGCAGTTTGATATGGCAGTCAACCTCCTCACAAAAACAAAAGACTCATTCACCAGCTACAGAAACACAGGGTTTGTTGCAGCACAAGTCGTAGCTAGGGACATATGTGAGGAAATGAATGTGGAGGCTGTGCTGAAGGAGAAGAGGCTCAGATCCACAAAAAAGCACTTTGCTTACGAAACTCCTGACGAACCATTTACAGAAGGGAGCACCGACAATTCAGCGCCGACAATTCAGCGCCGACAATTCAGCGCAAAGACAATTCAGCGCAAGACAATTCAGCGCCGACAATTCAGCGCAAGTCAGTACAGTTAAAAGTTTAGTTAAAAATAATAAAAATAAATCGCAATAAATAAAAAAGAGAAAAATTTGTATATTTAATATATGCTAAATTGGGTCTGTATCGAAGGAGTGACATTTCAAAGGAGTGACATAACAAAGGAGTGACATAAATACCGTAACGAAGGAGTGACATAACGAAGGAGTGACAAATCGGAGATAAAATTCAAAGGAGTATAATTATTAAAATTTTATTTAAAAAAACAAAATTTGTTAGAATTGTTAAAATTAAGATTTTATTTCAAAAACTAGAAACCTAACCTAACCTAACCTAACCTAACCTAACCTAACAGTTGCAAGCCTCTCTTCCCTCTGGATTTGTTCTTTCTTCTTCTTTGTTGGTATTTTCGCGCTGAATTGTCTTGCGCTGAATTGTCTTGCGCTGAATTGTCTTTGCGCTGAATTGTCTTGCGCTGAATTGTCGGCGCTGAATTGTCGGCGCTGAATTGTCCTGCGCTGAATTGTCGGGTCACGTTACAGAAGCCTTACAGAGGCTGGAAGTCAAATTTTTCAATGTGGTGGTGGATTGTACCATCGGGTCAATAAATGAGGGATTCAAAACATTAGATGATGTGAGGGACATATTTGGGTTTCTCCTAAACTTCACGACAATGAACAAGGAAGACTTGTCTTGCAAATGTGAAAAGCTCTCTAAGATAATGAGCTCTGGAGCTGACTCTGACATTGATGGAAGAGAACTGGCCCTCGAAATTAAGAACTTGCCGACTTTACCTTCACACAACATGACTGCATTAGAGCTTCTCTCCTTCATTCATTAGAAGCAACTATAGGAACTATGCCCCAATCTCTGGGTTGCACTAAGAATTGCCTGCACTCTACCTGTGACAGTAGCGTCAGCCGAGAGGATCTTCTCTAAGATGAAGCTAATCAAGAACTACCTCAGATCATCAATGGGGCAGGATCGCCTCAGTGGCCTTGGCATCATAAGCATCAACCAGGACGTTGGCAGGGAGATTTCATATGATGATGTTATTGATGATTTCGCCCAGAAAAAATCTAGGAGGCAAAAATTTTGAAGATACACACTGTTCTGTATAACTGTTAGCTATTACACGATGGTATCGTAGAGTTAGTAATTGCTTGGTAGTTGATAATTGCATTATTTTTTTATACATAATTCTGTCATTTATTCTAAATAATGTATAAGCTAATTTTTAGGAATTTCATGAAGAGTATTTTTTCTGTTTGTCTTCTGAAAGTACATATTTGTTGTTTCCATGTTTCATTAAAATTGTTTCATAATTGTTTTTTATTAACACAGCCATTTTTTGTATGTGTGTGCTGAGGTGATGTAGTAAGGCGTGAGTTGGTGGATGGAGGGGTGGGGCCTCAAATGGGTATACTGCTTAGGGCCCTATAATGGCTAGAAACGGTCCTGCACAACCACCACCACAACGAACACCACTGCTTTACTTACCAGCTCCTGGTAGACCGACAAGGTCTCTAAATACGACCCAATAGACAATGGGCCCAAGGAGTAGAATGACAAGGTCTCAAAAAAAAGGCAACACCAATAGTTTTTCTATTGAGGCCACTTTAACAGGTAGACGATCTTTTAAACAGAAAATCGAATACGATAAACTAAGTTTAAAACAAAAACAAGTTTTCGCCATAATACACAATTTTATCCTTAAACTATAACATAAAAAGCATTAATATGATTTTTAAAACAAATTAGACATTAAATTAGGGGTAACTTATTAATTTTTCCTCTTTTATCCAATTATTGTGTTTAAATAAAAATTTTCGCCATAATACACAATTTTATCCTTAATTAAACTATAACATAAAAAGCATTATTAGGATTTTTAAACAAAATAGATATTAAATTAGGGGTAACTTATTAATTTTTCCTCTTTTATCCAAAAATTGTTTCAATATAAATTTTCGCCATAATACACAATTTTATCCTTAAACTATAACATAAAAAGCATTAATATGATTTTTAAAACAAAATAGACATTAAATTAGGGGTAACTTATTAATTTTTCCTCTTTTATCCAATTATTCTTTCAATATAAATTTATGTTTAAGACACCAATATATCTTTAAACCTTATTACAAAAAATATTAATATAACTTTATAATAAAAATAGATTCTATTTCGGGGTAACTTATTCATTTTTCTTCTTTTGGTCAATTATTTTATTTCAATATAAATTTATCTTTAAGATACAAATATATCTTAAAACTTATTACAAAAAATATTAATATAACTTTATAATAAAAATAGAAATTAAATTAGGGATAACGTATTAATTTTTCCTCTTTTATTCAATTATTGTGTTTCAATATAAATTTATCTTTAAGACTCCAATATATCTTTAAACCTTATTACAAAAAATATTAATATAACTTTATATTAAAAATAGATTGTATTTCGGGATAACTATTTCATTTCTCGTCTTTCGCCCAAATAGAATGTTTCAATATAAATTTATCTTTAAGACGCAATATATATATATATATATATATATATATATATATATATATATATATATATATATATATAATAAAACAATTGATAAATAATATTGTTTTTGGTTCTAGAAGGACGCAACGGTTCGATGGAATTTAGATTGCGGCAGATCGGCGCCTGGTCAGTTTGCTTGACGCCTCAGAAAAACAAATTTTATTTTCCAAACAAAACTTCTCTCTCTATCTCTCTCCCTCTCTCTCTCTCTTTCTCTCTCTCTACGAATCTGTTTCATTTCCGAAAGAAATCTATGGAATGGATAAGTTATATTTGACACGGCCCCAGAATCTATGGAATGGATAAATTATATTTGACACGCCCCCAGAATTCGCGGCTCGTCCATTTACAGCCCAATGAGCGGAGCTTGAGAACGAACCCAGGACCTCTGGTTGGTGGGTAGTCACGCTTCGCTTACACGTTATGGCCCACCCAAATTTCACCGATAGCCAATAGGAAACTCGCGATTCGGCTATTGGGAGTGGTTACAATTACGACCGCGCATATAAAAGGGGGCATTTTCATTTGGATTCCACAACAGCTGTATTTATCAACGAGTAACTACAGAAATATATCGCCAGGAGTCAATCACAACAGCTTTACTGCTCCCCGCAGTTGTTTGAAGACGGGGACCTCTACGCAGGGGCTACACTCCACCTTTTCGGAGTGGCTGACCGGAACGCCCTACTTTCATCGCAAAGCATTGCAGAAATTTGTGACGGAGAAAAAGAAAGCCGATGAAGTGGACATTGAAATGTAAGTAAATAAATTAATTTGTGATTCGGGTTACGTATACTTCGTTTCATTCAGGGCCAGTGTTAAATAATTTATAAAAAGCCATAATAAATGCGGATTGGGAAACTAGTTTGTGATTTAAGCGGAAGGCCGGGCTATGTATATATATCGTTTCATTCAGTGAAAGTGTTATAATTTATAAAAAGTCGTAATAAAAGGAAGTGAAAGGATATTTGCCCAGGGTCTGAGACCCGGTGCCGGCAGACGATGCGTAGCACACCCAGCTAATCTTCCTTCCTGATAACGTCATTTAGACAGTGAATTTTATTATGCGATGAAGGTGTCATTTGAAAGTGAAATTTTATTACACGTTTGTTTCTGATAACTTAAAAATTTATAGAAAGTTCTACAGGTAGGATTTTAGAATTACTAAAACTTTAAAGAATTGCCGGCAGTCCCGGGCTCGAGACCCGGTGCTGACAGACGTTGCGTAGCACACCCAGTTAGACTTCCCTTTGAGCCCAGTTAGGATAGTCGCTTTGTGATTATAATATACCACGGGCGCCCTAATCGGCATTTTCTCTTATTGTAACTCTCTTCTGATGATGCGTAGTACACCCAGCTAATCTTCCTTTTGAGCTGTAAATTAGTGTACTTGCAACGTCTTGCAGCTCTCTCTCTCTCTCTCTCTCTCTCTTCATATATACACTACCAGTCAAAAGTTTAAGTACACCTACTAATTTCCAATGTTTTGCTGCTTAGTTCATGACATAAACTTCAAATGTAAACTTAACAGGTACTAGAAATGAATTTGCTTACCTGGCTTTCATATTGTGTGCTTCAGTGCATCTGCCCTATGCAGTGTGTTGTAACACAGAAGCTTCTTCAAAATAGCCTTCAAAATGTGTTAATTTACGTCCAGCATGCAACCTAAAATTAATGCTAACTTAGCCCTGCACAAAGGTTCAAAAACAGTTTAAAAGTCTTTACTGGGGTAGTGTGTTTCTTCAGGAGTATGTTAATACATGTGTTCAGTTATTAACATGCGCTGCAGGTCTTTACATATAAAATCCTTGCAGAAGAGCTAACTGTGTAATTTAAGGTATATTTCTGTTTCAAAAAGCAAAAATGGGTGCCAAAGGTCGGTTAACAACAGAAAAAGTCAGTCGATTGTAACTTTGAGAAATGAGGGCCAATCATCGAGGCAAATTGCAAAAAAATTAAAAGTTTCTGTGAATGCGGTTGCTTGTGCCATTAAACGGTACGAAGAAACTGGTCAAAATAAGAACAGAAAAAGGTTAGGATGACCAAGAACCACAACAGACTCAGAGGACAAGTATATCCGAGTCACCAGTCTGCGCAACAGACGCCTCACAGCACCTGAAATCAAAGCCCAGCTGGACAACTCCAGAAGTACAACAGTTTCAACATCATCTGTTCAGAGAAGACTAAGAAAGGCAGGACTAAAAGGACGAACTGCAGCAAAAAACCAATGCTGAGACTCCAGAGCAAAAAGAAAAAGCTAGCCTGGGCTAAAAAACAAAAAATGGACTGTTGAGCAGTGAAAATTTGTCCTTTGGACTGAAGAATCAAAGTTCGAAGTTTTTTGATCCAAACACAGAGTATTTGTGCGGCGCAGAGTGGGTGAAAGAATGACACAGCAGTGTGTTGTACCAACAGTGAAGCACAATGGAGAAAGTGTGATGATCTGGGGATGCTTTGCAGGGGAGTATGTTGGAGATCTCCACAAAGTCACTGGAATGCTGAACCAGCGTGGCTATCACAACATTCTACAGCGCCATGCCATCCCATCTGGACTGCGACTAGTTGGCCAACAGTTCATAATGCAGCAAGACAACGATCCTAAACACACTTCCAAGCTGTGTCAAAATCACCTGAAGCAGGAAGAATGGCAACGTCAGCTCACAATTATGGAATGGCCAGCACAGTCCCCAGATCTGAACCCCATCGAGCTAGTGTTGGATGAACTGGATCGACGAGTGAAAGCCAAGCAGCCATCCAGTGCTCAGAAGCTCTGGGAACTCTTACAAGAGTGCTGGCAGCAGCTTTCTCCAGACTATCTTCCTTCTCTTGTTGAGCGCATGCCTCGAATTTGTTCTGCTGTAATTGCTGCTAGAGGAGGCTCTTTTGATGAATCTAAAATTTAGACTTTGCTTTTGGTAAATTGTCCTGATGTGTTGTTATTTAAGTTCCCATGTTTGTACTTATGAATTTGTGTCATGATAACTTAGTTAAATAAAAAACTTAAACAAAATTTGAAATTTATGAATATTTCAGGGTGTACTTAAACTTTTGACTGGTAGTACATATATATATATATATATATATATATATATATATATATATATATATAAATGAACAATGAATAATTCCTATGTAATCCGTGTATTTATATAAATCCTCATGCTTACCTAATCCATGTATTTATATAATCCTTATATGGATCCTTATATTCATTGTCTTCATACAGTACTTATGTTTGTATGGTTTTTATGTTCGAATGTTCATTTTTACATGAGGAACCAAAGTCGCCTGATGCGAGTTTGGATAGAATTTCGATTTTTGCTTTCTATTTTTTTTTCAGTGTCACAACCATGCGACCTACCATTTCTATGGTTTAGTCGTATCCATATTTCCATTTTTCATTTGTTAGAGAATTTATTATAATTAATTATGGTTTTCTTGCATCTAACCCTCATCCCTAAATTTTATTAGATTATGCATGCACATTGCATATGGCATGATTGGAACCATTAGTTGTACTTTCTTTATTAATTTACTTAATTCTTCCTCAAATGTACCCAGTTCCTTAATATTTGCCGTATATTTAATTAATAGTTTCACTCATTCTTTGTCTCTAATTCGTTTCTTCTAATTTCCCCCAATAATGACTTGTACTGTACGCACGAACTAAATAACTATGGCGTATTAATTATGAATTGACGTACGGCATAATTTGAATAACTATGACGTCATAATGTAGCTTAATACCCTTCACATTTTCCCGTCATTAATTTCCCTTCATCATATCTAGTATACAATGTATGGTAAATTCTTTAACGTAATAATAAAAACTTTACATTCTATACGTCATTATTTATATGTTGTTCATTCATACATCCATGTCCTTTCTTGACATTTATCTTTTGTTAATTTTATTAATTATTCATTCAGCTACCTATTGTCTACCATTGTCAACCTATTGTGCGACTACCAATATGTGTACAATAGTTTATGCATTCCTACATGTCAACTGAGGACGTACATAATTACCTTACATGTAAGTACGTTCACATGTATACTTTTTATTTTTTTTAATTATTTAACCTCTCGCAAGATACTCGTGGATACTGATACGAATATTCAGATTCCGATGATGTCGCCAAAAAAGCGACCCTCGGAACCCGAAATCCCTCTTGCGCCTGCTACAAATTTATAACATAAGGTGTTATGTTGTATGTTATGTTATATTATCTTATGTTATATCATAAATGTCCGTGTAATTCCGTATCTTACTTCAGTATCAGATATGTTAATTAACAATTTGCTAAAATTGTAAGTAACTGTAATAATTTAATATGATGTAATTAATGTACTTTACTGAAACTGTAATTGACGATAATAAGTGAATGTGAATTAATTCGTAATTATAATCATAGTTGTAGTAAACCAAAATTACAATGTACTTAATAATGTACTTGATTGTACTTAATGTACTACTCCGAAATTGTCGCCATTTAGGAATGTATAATCGGCGATATTACGATTATTATTTATTTTATTCATTTTTTTCGTTTTATTTTGGAATCTTTCAAAATTCTGATCATTTGTTTAAAATTAGGCTTAACGTAGATCTCCATTAAACGGGAGGGAACGTAACCTTCAACTGCACTCCGCCAGCATTTAGACTTATATGATGCTTGTATTTGTAAGATAAGGGACACTCCCTTGTTAGCAGCCTTTCGGCGAGGAGGTTGGAGCCCTCCTCGAGGAGGCCGAGGGCCTCCTCACTTTTAAATTCCGGCCTGAGCCATGGTCGAAAGAGGTCGAACCCCTTCCCCTGTAAATTAAACTACGAGACTGAGCATTACCTGTAACATTTTAGCAGTAAATTACAGTAAAAAAAGTCTTTATCTTCTCCTTCGAGCTGTGCTCTCTTCAGAGAACTTAGTCATTAAAATCTCCCTATACGTTACAAGAAGAATAGGGAGGAACCCTCAGAAAATTTAATAAGCCTCTCAGAATCCTCCGAGCCACTATAGAAAAACTCTGAGAGTAGTATAGAAGAAACTACTGCAAGTAACAAATCCGTTGCTGCCTCCTAACCAGAACCTCCGTCGACTTCGAACCAACCAGGCCATAGACGGAGGGATATATATATATATATATATATATATATATATATATATATATATATATATACACACCACTGTGTAGTTTGGTAAAAAAAAACAATAGATTCTTAATTATTGTCCATTCTGTGTCACCTTCGTGGTTGTTTCGGCATATATATATAACCCACAAAGGTTATATATGGTGTGGTTGTAATAATACATTTCTACACCTCACATGTTATCGTAAGTGTTTCATAGCGGGTATCCTCAATTATAGCCTAATTTGCATTAGTACTGAGCTAAGATTTCTGAATACAAATCGATTTATGAAAAATGGACTTTAATTAAAAAAGATTCTGTATGGACTCATATTAATTTCTCCTTAAAGGACCGATGCGGAACTTGATCGTATTATAGCTACTTTTCGCGACAGCTTTGATGAAAGACAAATAAATGACTGCGATTTGGAGGTAAAGCCTCCAAATCGCCGTCAACCCAGTGACCTGAATGCGGAGATCGAGGTATTGGCTCACATCCGGTCCAACGAATGCCAGGTCATCGAGGAACTAATGTAAGTTTTTTTGTGGTTAAGAACAAAACACATTGTATTTTCATTCAATTTATTAAATGGTAGAAAGCATGTTTTAGTACAATTCGGCTTACAGAACTAGCGTCCATTAAATAAGACTAACATTAATGGAGACATTTTACAGTTACAATTATATATACACATGTAAAACTTTACACAATATAGTTACAATTATATATATATATATATATATATATATACACGTAAACTTTACACAATACAGCGAGTGCGCACAAATGGGTACCTTTTTTATCTGTCTGCATACCAATTCATCAGTCATCTCAGTGTCACACAAATCGAATAATTAAAATAAAATTATAAGTCCCCTCCCACGTGACATGTGCAGCAGAAATGAAAGACAGTACATGCCACAAGTATTACTAAAATATCTTTGGAAATGGTAACGATTCCAAACAATTTCAGGGACATGTAGCTGTTCGATAAATTGTACGACAACAGGGTCACTCCAGGGCTGAGTGCCGAGTGAATCAAAAGAGTACATTGTTTCCCTATTTTTAAAATAGATTGCAAACCAATGAATCCCCTCACCCCCCACAATGTCTGTATTGACGATAAGACTACAACAATCTCTCGTAGTTGGCAATTTCAACGTTTCATTCTCTGCAAACACACCGATAAATTTGGAGCGTGTGACTCGGTCACTTTTCATTACTCTGGAGTAAAAGTCTGTGACAACGTTCCTGAAGCGGTCGAGCTTTATTAGAGCTTGTGATTCGAGGTATATTAGTACACTAATAGGTGCGTCTATAGGGTCGGCGAATTCCAATCTGACAGATTTTCCCACTTAGTTGCGGACTTAATTGTGTATTTACAATAGCAGATAAGTCGGGGGTAATAACAAATGGGTAAAGGTTAAATTGATCGACAAATTCTTTCTGCGTTACGCCAATCCCAAACTCATCATAGCCATCGGCAATATGGGAGAGATTACTATAAACTCTCGCGCAGAGCGGGAACACAGCGTCTGATGAGGAGTCCGTAACCATAGTCCCGCCCAATGCAACGCCATTTACATATAGAGTTATATTTTTAAGGCCGAAATTCTCAAATTCAAAGGCGCTCTTTTTATAGTTTCCATTCGTAGAAACGTGGTCCTGCATTCCAATTAATATCCTTTTAGGTAGAACTCCCATGGCCACGTTTTCTAGCTGCTTCGAGGCCAACCCGGCGGGCACCGTGTATAGTTTGATCTGTACTGTTAATTGGGTATTTTACTATTGCGTGCATTAAATTTTTTCAATTTGTACATATTTCGCCGAACTTAATTTCACTCGCAGTACGCGCAGATATGTTTCCATGATGTGAATCACAACGGGCTTTGCGCCCTCTTCTTGATCAGGTCCCAGATTTATGCAGATCTCAGGATTCGTGCGGTTGAGTTTTAACTTCATATCCACCCCATTCATAAGCAGTTTCTCCTGGAACGTGAAGTCTGTATGCAGACGTCCAAAACACTCGTATATCTTCTTTTTAGAATTTTTAAATTTATCCTTTATACTACTTTCGTCTTTAGTCTGATAATAGCCCTCGACAGTTAAAAACTATCCTTCGCTTCTTTGGAAAAGATCAGCACATTCTCCAGATAGGCTCGTAGGCAGTGGTGGGCGCGGTACCAAAATTTGGGGGTGCGTTACGCGGTACTGCGGTACCTCAGCATGCCCAGTGCGTTACGCGGTACTGCGGTACTTTTTCAGGTCCCCCTGGTGCGTTCCGCGGTACTGCGGTACTGCGGTACTGCACACAAGAACAACACAAGTAATAGCACATATTTTCAGAAATTGCATATCGGCGATTTCGCACCTGAACTTTCTGCCATAATGGCTAAAAATCGATCTTTGTCACAGAAATGTAACACACGTGCAACCGGCTCAAAAGCAAGCACTGCACTGAGGCGTTGTGATAGAATGGCAACGTAACATGTTCTGAACGAAAACTTAACGTGTCTAGAGTTAGGCTGATGCAACACACGCAGCATTCGTCTTACTGTACTCCTGTAATAAGGTTTACTTCAAAAAAAGTGTTAATTTTTTGAAAAGTCGTGTTTGTCGGTACCGCGGAAAGTACCGCGGGAAATTTGAATGCGGTAGCGGTACTGCTGTACTTTCAGCGATCCTTTGCGGTACTGCGTTATGCGGTACCGGTTTGGTAGTGCGGTAGTACCGCAGTACCGCAGTACCGCAAAACTACCGCAAGTGCCCAGCTTTGCTCGTAGGTGATAATAACCTGTTCCTGCCGAGATGTTGACCTGAGTTAAATACACCTCACATTGGCTAAATATGGAGTGTAGAAAGTTGGTTTCAGGGTATGCAGAGTAACTATCATCGCAGTCCGTTCCAGCTGAATGGGCTATACGCAATTTAGCGTACATGTGCCTGCAGCTTGGATAAAAAAAGTATGGGCCTGAGCTGGGTATCACGAATTCTATAGGGGTACTCGGTGAACTAATTGTGTTTAATGGGTTAATTGTAATAAAGTTACTATGCTCAATAGAAACCTGTGTACGGGGCATATCAAAGAGGGACAGCTCCGATTTACAACATTGTGAGCTACACGGATGGATGAAGCGCGCCATGACGAGTCATAAATAGTGCCACCTCTCTCGACAAGTAGTAATCAGTCTATGATTCGTGAGAGCAGTGTCCTCAGCTTATATCAGTTAAAAAAATGATCAGCGATAGGCTTCATTCGTTTAGATATTGGCTAATAGATTAGTCGCAACATTCACATAATGGGGTTTGTCATATGTAATGCTCAAACTCTTCCCTCTATGTTTGGGAATGTGTACAATGCGCAGCAGGCGCGCCTGGGTGTCCCCAAGAAATTGATGTTCCACGATATTGCTGTAAATATAGCACATGTCTGGGGATGGATAGCTTTCACCCAATTTCTCCAATTTCAACTGATACATTAAGCTGGATAAGTCATGTTGTGCCTCGTGAAAGGTGTCTCTTTTGAAGGCTGCACTATATCGACCCTCGGCCACAATTGTGAACAGCTCTTTGTCTTTAATATTTCTACTAAGGGTTGATTTTAACTTCAACGTGCATGCAGGCGTGTCTATGTTTACGACTTCAAAAAGTAAGTCGTTTGTCAGGTACGATTTTTCAACACTCTTGTTTTAGCCCGTCACACTGTGACTAATTTTTCACACTCATCGACCCTTCTAAGGATCAGAAATATGATCTGTTCATTTTCAAGAGTTAAAAATTTGGTGGCTAACTGGAATTCACAAACACTAACTTCGTACGAATCACGTTCCAACTCAATGGGCCCATGGAGTTCTGTTACAAAGTTGGCCAGGGTGTTGTTAGGATGCACAGAGAGAGAAGAAGATGACGGAAGTGTGACATAGAAGTGGTTAGGCGCCATGTTGTATACTATTTAAACTTCATTATTGCAGCAGCTTTTATATAGGTGTTGAAGCTTTCTGGGTACCCTAGCCATTTCACCAGGTACATTTTTCTCTTTCCTGAACCTTTGCTGACTAAATTTTTTCAATTTTAAACACATTTTCTCCTAAATTAAATGCCAGTTTCTGGAACTCCTCGCGGTAAAAGCCTCCTGCGATTTCCTCCCCATTCAAATCTTCAACGTAATACAGCATTATCTCGCCTTTAGGTCTCATAACACTAACTTTAAAAATCTCACGTGTCCATCCTTACTCAAAGCCCGTCGCGTATTTACTTCCCGAACGTGATAGCCTTACATAACACTAGGCAACAAATTTCAACTTTTTTTTTGTTACAGACACGTGAACTACTGATTCCTACTAAAGCACTGATGCTGATTTCAGATCTGATATCAAAATTTCTCTATCGCGTCCAGATTTTGTGTAACCGAAAACCTATTTTTCATTTTTTTTCTCGCCCGCTTCTATTACGAAAGCCGTCTAAGCTACTTTTCCGTGCCACGTTTTATGTTAAGCATACTTAAATAATTAGTGAACAGGGATGTCTTTCCTCCTTTATTCTGGCTTAAGACAGACAGCGGAATTCCGCTGGCGGAGTTACCACCCCTGCGCCCAACCATCCACCCAAAGCGCATTAGTATTTTGTTGTTACTACTGAAAGGCAAATTCCTGTTCTTAAGTGAAACTTTGGTGTGTCCTCTTCCTTTGTCGCTTGTAGGATGACGAGCTCTCCTTCTGCAGGAACCAACAATAATCTCCCATCATATTTGGGTTGAAATTACCTTGGTATCTGTTTTCCATAACTGAGATCTGTTGGTGGAAGCGCTCACCATGCTCGTCACTTACAGCCCCAAGGTTGGCCGGGAAGAAGTCAAGATGAGAATGTAAAAAATGAATTTTCAAAGACATTCTGCATCCCATTATTTCATAAGATTTAAGCATGTTTTCTACGAGTTTACGGTGGTTTTCAGCTTTGTGGTTTCCAAGAAAATTTTTGACAACTTCAACGAAAGATGTCCATGCTCCTAGTTCATTCTCATTTAGGTTAGATGGAAACGATGAGTCGTGGATGACACTGCGGATCTGTGGTCCAGTGAAAACTCCAGCTTCTAGCTTAGCATCTGTCAATATTCCTTTGAATTTATCCTTTAAATATTGGAAACCACTACCTTGATGATCCATACCCTTCACGAAATTTTTCATAAGGCCAAGTTTAATGTGAAGTGGTGGAAGATGTACTTTCTGAGGGTCAATAAGTGCTGGGTGTTTCACATTGTATTTACCAACAACATGTTCAGTTCTAGATGGCCAATCATGTTTTTTGTAGTGGTTCTTGTCATCTCTGCTGTTCCATAGACACAAAAAGCACATATGCTTTGTGTAGCCCAACTGTAGCCCAAGAAGTAATGATACAACTTTAAGGTCGCCACAAATATTCCATGTGTGGTCCTTATATTTGATGAGTCTTAGCAGCAGTTTCATCGATTCATAAGTCTCATTAAGGCCAGTGGCATGTGCTACAGGTATTGAAGGTTTTTCATTGCCATTGTGCAGTAATACAGCTTTAAGGCTAGCTTTACTACTGTAGAGTCAATGAACAGTCTCCATTCTTTTGGATCATAGCGACAGCCAATCCCTTGCATCAGACCACTGATATCGTGGCAGAAACAAACGTTTTCTTCCTGTAAGTAAAATGATGAAAACTGCAAGTGGCGATGGCGGAAATGGGAAACTTTGGTGTTTGGTTGGAGAAGATTAAATTCTTGAAGTCTTGAACCAAGCAACTCTGCCTTTCTTTTGGTAATTCCAAATCGCGCACTAAGTCATTTAACTCCGCTTGACTTAACAAATGTGGGGAAATATTTGCATCTGGAACATATATGCCATCTTTCCCTGTTTCTGTATCACTAGCAGAATCTTCAGATGAACTGCTGTCTGTTATCGTTGCTGGTGGAACTGGTGGTGGATTTGTTTCATCATGTGGTACTGGTTTCATTGCTGATTCGCAGTTTGGGTACGTGATCTTTGATTTGTTTTTCTTTGTGAAACCAGCAATCTTTGTCAAACAAAAATAACAATCATTGAAGTGATTTTTCGGCTCACGCCAAACCATGGGGACTGAGAACGGCATAGCTTTTCTTTTACCATTCATCCAAGCTATTAACATTGCATTGCACTGTGCACAGCAAATATGTGGTGCCCAGTCCCTCTGTTGGTCTCCTAACTTACAGTCAAAATAACACTTGTAGGCAAGTTTAATCTTTGTTGTTATGTTTCTACGTTGTGGCTTAGGTGTATATTGTCCACAGACAAAGCAGAAGTTGTCTGGGTGATTTACACAAGCACGTCTATTTGATGCCATTTTGAATCACCATACAATATCTGAAAAAACGTAGAAAGTAATTATTACGATGTGCAAAATAAAAAGAAATACACACCGTAGTACAAAACAAATGCTATAAAAACACACAAGTCACCACAACCTGTCACTTGCTCATCAGCAGAGAGCTTCAACAACCGTTCTGCTTGACTGTCACGTAGCGACTGACCGTTGGGCCGTTGCCCGTTACTATGCTCTTGACTCAGTGTTGCCAACTCGGGATAAATTTTATTTATCAAAATTGTTCGAATTTGTATATAGTTGGCAAAAAAAATTGCTTTAACCTTGAAAAGCAAGTTTCATATTATTGGCATTAAGCCGATTAAAACCAAAATCTGGACGTGGTAGAAAATTTTACTAAAAGTGATTTGCATTTTACACAAAATCTAGACGTGATAGAAAAAATCTAATTATAGATTTGAAATCAGCATACCGAAATTAGCTAGGAGCACCTATTTGGTCTTCTGTAACAAAATCTTTGTTGCCTAGTGTAATCATTGATTTTGAAACGTCTAGAGTGTGGTGGCGGTGTTCCATCTCTTCTCACATCAGGCTCTGGGCGCGTACCTCTTTCTAAAAACTTCGTTAGGTGTTGTGCCAATCGTACGGTGGTGTGAACGGTTGTATGACGAGGACAATAATCCCAGAATGTTTATAAATCTGTATGTGTTTTTATGGGCAAAATAGCGATGCATGCGTTCCTTTATGGTACGTTGAACTCTTTCGGATAAAGAGGCCTTATGTATAGAATTGCTAGTGTAGTAACTGATATTAAACGCCGTCAGCATGTTCTGAAAAGCGCGGTCTATAAATTCTTTTCCCATATCCGTACAAAAATAGCCAGGAACCCTGTTTTCTTTCAACATCAAGCTTTTGAGTTGTGATTCTGAAGCAGTTCGCTGTGCTGAATTAAAAAATGCTACCAGTTTTTTTCTATCACCCACAGTTTTAAAGTTATTAGCAAAACAATTTTGGGGCGTTTTGTAATTTTTTACCTTTTTTATCTTTAATTAATTTCGTTTTTTCATATTTTTCAGATAGATAATTCTAACATTACGTCTTTAAAATTTTAATAATGGCTTCTAGAGGATGTACCCATAGTCCAGACATATTTTGTTATATTTGTGGTCGGTATGTTGTTGTAAAACAAAGGACAAATGTAACGACCTTCATTAAGAGAGCTTATCATGCTTATTTTGGAATTAAATTAGGAGATCAAGACAAAAGTTGGGCTCCACACAAGGTTTGTCTTACGTGTGTTGCGGAGCAAATGTAAAAAGAAAAGTTTGCCATTTGGGATCCCTATGGTATGGCGCGAGCCTAGAAACCATACCGACGACTGCTACTTCTGTTCTTGCAATGTTAAAGGTTATAATGCAAAGAATAAAGAGAGCATTCAATACCCAAGTCTTCCATCTGCAATAAGGCCGGTACCCCATGGTCCAGAAGTTCCTATTCCCCGCCCACCCGAGAGTCTGGATCAATACAATTCAGATTCTGATTCAGCTCCAAATCCAGACAATGATGATGTTTATGAACAGCCAACAGCTGACCGAGATCCTAAACCATTAACTCAAGCCGAACTAAATGACTTAGTCAGGGATTTGAATCTGCCTAAGGACTCTGCAGAACTTTTGGAGTTAGATTGCAGAACAATTTATTGGCATCCGACACATACTTCGCTTGGTACAGAAATCGTGAGAACACAATGACGAATAAAGAAAAAGAAGCATGGCTTGGTTTCAAAGATGTTGTTGAAAACTTCTTGGGAAACTACAAAAGCCAAAATTATGAAAGACGGGTGGAAAATATGCTTAAAAAGTTTTGCGCCTTAGGCTGCAACATGAGCCTGAAAGTTCACTTCTTATTTTCGCATCTTGACCGTTTTCCCGAAAATCTCGGAGATGTCAGTGAGGAGCAAGGGGAACGATTTCACCAGGACATCAAAACCATGGAAATAAGATATCAAGGAAGATGGCATACAAATATGATGGCGGATTGCTGCTGGTGTCTGCAACGAGATCAGCCTAACGCACAGCATAAGAAAACATCAAAGAAGCACCGGTTTAGTCGTCATTAGTCAGATCTACCTTCGTAGTCTTAAGTCTTTGGAATAAGTCCTGAAATGTTTGCAAGTAAAGAAGGTAAATATATTTTGTTTCTTTCAGTTATTTTTTTATTCTTTCATAAACAAGCAATATGCTTGTCCAAGAGCTAGGAGCTATTTAATTCTGCTTTAATTAGGTTTTACTCTATCACCTGAAGATTTCGTGCTACAAGGGGTGTTGTAATACCTCATCTGTCCCCAAATGTTAACCACCCATTGATGGGAGGGGAGAGAGTATTTTGCTGGGAACGGGACTGGTTGTTATATATATTTACCCTACATTATTATGTAAGCGTTACTGTAGTCTAACACAACAAAATTTATGGTTTAGCATGTGCAATCCAATGTTGGTCTCGATAAGATGGTTCGCATTTGGGGATAAATGGGTGATTTATGACACACCCTGTAGTAAGAAAACCATACGTGATAGGGAAAAACTAACTATATTTTTGAGATCAGCGCACTCACATTATATAGGATCACCAACTAGTTTGTAAAAATCGATCGACAAGTTTTCAAATGTGTACTGGTGTTATGAATAAGATGTAGCAGTAGCCATCATTATATACTGAATATCTTTGTAGATCTGTTAAATCCGCTTGCCAAATAGAGTCAATCTAAGCGGCTGTTGTCTTGGCCTTTTTAAGCCTTTTCTCACCGGCTTATGAAGTGTATAAGCATCCTGCTCCAGGAAAACCCTCTCAACATCTTTTTTCCCTACTCCATCATTGTAAACACCTCTGTACAGTCTATTAACACCGCCATAGGAGGCGGGGTTAGAAATGTCATAATAGCGTTTTCTTAATATGTTAGCCATTTGCGTATTTTAGAGACACGTGGATAAGGTTGGCCATTTGGTCTCTTCTTTCTCCTCTTCAGAGATGCTACTGTTGGGGGTGATGGCGTACTCAGTTGTGATACATGCGAGACTTGCTCCAAGTCTTTTAACCTGTTCAGATTTCCTATCAATGTTTTCGGGACATTTATTTGTTGTAGCCTTGTTTTAATATGCTTCCATCCAGTTAGTGAGGGCCTGTCCCACTTTTTCATCAGATCATGGATAATGTCGACGATACTGGATCCCTGTACCCTTGTTCCTTCAACAATGACCTAGCCTGTATCGGTCCACTGTATGACGGGGTCCTCACTTAATAGAGTATAAAGACTTACGGGGTTCTAGAACCGTGTCTGGATTCTTTGAACTTTGCAGTGAAGCATACACCTCGTGCGGAATCACTACCACTTTTTCATTATATTAATCTAGTCAGTAAAGGTCCCAAAACTGAAAGTAAGATGGAAAGGAATGATCCCCCTCTTTGTACAATAATTCGCCTTTTCTTCCCCACAGTTTGACTTTTGCGAGCGAGCGCACGTATTATGTTCTTGTAACGACATAGACGAACCTTCTGAGGGGGTTTCATTGGCACATTACATTTTGTAACATTAAAACAGATTTCACAGATACATTTTAAAAAGTCCGAATCGATATTTTTAACAAACATCTGCCGCAATGCCCAGGGCAATCGTTGGTAGATTTTTATTAATTCACGATATTTCTTCAGCCTATTTGTCATTCTGGAATATACACCGTTTCAGGCTCGTTTGGGAATATATTCTTTCTTAGAAGCACCCTAACGTGTTTCGCGGGTGAAGGTCACAAAGCAAATATCCGTAACGCTGACTTTGGCTTCTTTATAAACCTCCAAAAACTTCTTACGCTAATTCGGGAACATTTGATTGGCTAATACCCCAATTTGTGACACATCTCTACGTTGTGCGAATAAGACTAGATATTATTTATTGAACGACACATCACGCATGTATCTATTTTCGAAAAATAGATTCTGATTGATGAAGAATACGCTTATTTTAAGATGGAGGGAGAACACTGTAAATGTCTCGGCAAACGTTTTATCTATTTCCAACATGAGATCGTCAATTACAATGACTGTATGCTCATTACCTTTTAACGAATTAACGTCATATACACCTTTGTGGAACAAAATATCATCTTGGTACTCGTTCAACACTGATTGGTACGTCGAATAGCACCATATTACTTTATGCACAAATTTTGAGAACATCTCCCCCTTACCTTTAATGATTTTCAGCATAAACACACTTTTACCACATCCTGTAGGGCCAGATATAATACATGTGGAGTGGCTTGTGAACCTGAATTTTTCTACAGATTTCATCTCTAAAACATCACACCCCTAAATGAGTCACTTACACAATATAACAAAATTTAAGTGCTGCTCCTTATATTCTTGTTTTTCTTCTTCCACAGAACCGTGAATGACGACGATGGACAGTCCCCCATCATCGATATTACAAATGACCCCAACGACTCCCTTCAGAACCGCGACGAACGTGAAGTCGGGACGAGGTTGTCCTTCAGGTTCGGTTCAGATGACGGGGATGTAGATGATTTTTGGGTAGTAATACCGCTCAGACGCTTGGCAGCTGTAGACAGAGAATATATCTTGGGCCGTATAATGCAGGCCTCTCAAAGTAGTACAGCCTTTAATATGAACAACTTCACGGTAGATATTGAAAGAGTATTCTGGGTTGCGGGTCATAGTGCCACACCTTATACTCTTAATTTCAATTCTCCGGTTATTTACAGAAAGCGTTTAAACGTCGATCGTGGTTGCGGCTTTATAACAATAGTCTAAGCTCATATGTTCTCTGTAAAAAAAATACAATCGCGTATAATATCTGGCTGCCTACTGTTGTGCAGCGTGCCCATAAACTGGCTTCAGATTTAAGCTTGAGTTTGAGTGTAATATGGGTCCTGAAGAGCTGAGAAGGGTAGAGCAGGAAATGAATGTTCGTATAGTTGTATTTGGAATGGATGATCGTTGTAGGACTGTGTATGTTTCTAAAAGCTGTGTGAGAGATCGTACAAGACCCCTACTTATTTTAGGATTGTCAGGAACATCGTATCTCCCCATCCGTAATATAAGGACTCTCTACGCTAGTTATGATAAGAGTCGAAAATATGGAAGGCATCATATGTGAGCAGTGTAAAAGCCCCAAATGTGAAGGTCGTGTAGTTGAAGCTGAGAAGAGGGAATGTAATGTGTGTAGACGTACATTTTTCAATAATAAATGGTTTGAGCTCCATAAATCAATTGGCACTTGCAGGAAAATGAGATCCTGTGAATGTGGTATGTTTCATATAATGGATAATTGGGGGAATTTCAAACATAAATGCGATGAAATTCACTGTTCTACATGTCATGAAAAATATAAGGCTAAGCCTAAAAATAGCCCTTGTATAACCGTGTACTACGATATAGAAACATACACGAACGCTGAAACCAAAGAGGTTATTCCATATTTACTCGTAAGCCAGACTATCTGTGATTAGTATATGGATGTCGAGTGTGATGAGTGTCACAAATGTGGGAAAAGGACAAACGTTTTTAAAACGATTGCACACGACAGCCCTGTGAAACTCTGTATCCTATATTGTCAAGTTAGCGGAGAAGTTAAAAATATGACTATTTATTCTTGCCCATAACGAGCAAAATTTGCCACAGTTCCTTTTTAGGAGTTGCTTGAACACGAGTCATCGGAGATATTTACAGGCGACCCCTTGAAAAGAGGCAACAAACTTATACAAATGCAGATAAGAAGTAATGTTCAGTTTAAAGACACCCTTGTAAATTAGTGAAGCTACCCAAGGTCATGGGCGTATCCGCTGAAGTTTCAAAAGGGTATTTTCCTTACACTTTCCTCACTAACGAAACTTTAAATTACGTAGGACTGCCTCCCCTCAAACATTACTTTAACTACACCAACATGAGTGATAGTGAGCGTGAAGATTTTGACCGCTACTATAACAGTTTTAACGAAACTAGTCCATACAATATAGCTGATGAATGTGAACGTTATTGCGTGAATGATGTGCGCGTGCTAAGAGTATGTTTCCAGGCCTTTAAAAGGATGTACATAGCCCGTTTCAAATGCGATCCGCTGCAAGTCGCAACCACGATCGCCTCATTATGTTTTACGGTGTTGAAGAACAACTTCATGCCAAATACACCTTAGCCGTCATTCACAGAAACGATCCCCGCAGTTATGGGCACAAGGCTATTTACTGGCTCATACACCTACAGCAACAGACCGGGGTATACATAAAACACGCCCGCAACATAGGGGAAGTATCCATTTCGGTCAATGGTCGTGTTTTTTGGGTTGATGGTCTAAGTGAGGATCCAACCACTGGTGAGAAGACTGTGTACTCCTTTAACGGCTGCTGGTGGCATGGATTCCCACGCCCTGAGTGTGCCGTCAGGGGCCTCCATGGAAGATCCCCCGCGGACAGCCTCGCATGGACCCGTAACCGCGATCAACTTATAGGCTCCCAGTTCACTCACAAGATCGTGTGGGAGCATGAGTATGATGCACGGATGGAAATAGATGGACAGTACCATGAAGAAATAAGGGCCATCAAACGTTCAATGGTGATGGAATCCCTCAAATGCGGCGATAGCTTGTTTGGAGGGCGTACAAACCCATTCAAGCTATATTTTCCGCCTACGGAGTGCGTGAAGCTCCATTACTACCACTTCTGTTCTTTATATCCCTACGTGATGAAGAACAATCCGTACCCCGTAGGTGCGCCTGAAAAACTAGTGGGCCCCGCCATGCCAATCATCGAGGAGTTCTCAGCTAACTTGAGTGAGCGCTACTTTGGACTCTCTTTCGTAGACGTGCTTCCCCGTCGCGATTTATGGATGCCGATCTTACCCGTCGTTATAGATCACAAGCTCATGTTTCCCCTGTGCGTGAAGTGCGCAGAGGAGAACAATGGGGATTGTAATCCTACAACTAACCAACTTAAGATCAGAGGTGTATATACAAGTCCTGAGCTGGGCCTAGCCGTTCGCCATGGCTATAGAATATTGAAGATACATGAGGTGTGGAAGTTTCAGAAGCTACCCAACCTTTTCACGCCATATATAAACGCGAGGAGTTGATACCGAGGATGAAAAAAACGGCTTATATTCAGCGTTACCGTGCCCGTGAAGGTGTACGGCTTGACCGTTCCTAAATTGAATCCTGCCAAGCGCTTTAGTGCAAAGTTGTGTCTAAACAGTCTTTGGGGAAAATTTGCACAGAATACTGGCAAAGGGAACGTTCATTTGGTACAAAGTTATAGTGAAGTCTGGGATTATGCCAACGCTCCCGATAAAGAGGCTATGGAGATCGTGAATGTAGGTAATACTCACATAATAAAGTACATCACCGAACTGGCCACAGATATCTCACAGGTTACAAACATACCTGTAACCAGCTTCACAACGCCCTACGCCCGCATCAAGCTTTGGGGACTAGTGCACTCTCTTGGGCGGAGGGTGCTGTATGCTGACACAGATAGCGTAATATTCACAGAGAGGGAGGGTGAATACATGCCGCTTATTGGGGAATTCCTCGGAGAGTTAAATGACGAGGTCAAGGATGAGTATGGTGATGGTGCATACGCTGACTCATTTGTATCAACAGGGCCAAAAACTTATGGGCTACGGGTGAGGGTGGGGGAGGATATGAAATATATCGTGAAGGCTAAGGGTATCATGCTTAACCATGTGAACCGACGAGTCGTTAACTTTGACTCGTTGAAAGCTCTAGTGTGCTTGGAAGATGAGGGCGACCAGCCTCTCCATCTCACTGTGGGGACCCACAATTTTCGGGCCAGAAACTGGGATGTGTGAAGGAACTTAGGGGTACGAAGGTATGCCGTAACACCTATAGGAAACGTTACCAGGTGCCTGGTACCTATGATACCGTACCCTTTGGATACTTTAATCCTTGATTGTTTATATATATATATATATATTTATACATATGAAATAGGATTCCTCCTAAGGAGACGTAGTTTTACATTTACGATAAAAACGAAGACGTGGAGCAAAAAAGTAATTATATTTGGCTGCAGCCGACGTTTCGGGCAACTCTACCTATTTTCAAGGCCTAATAAATAAAAGCTAAAATTAATACATGACAAAAATATATGAATGTTGAGAACTAGAACTAATTTAAAGTACAAAATTAAAACTGTTCAAGAATAAAAATTAAAATTACAAAGCAAAAAACAGGCATAAGCCAAAATCAAATAAAAAATAAAAATTATATAAATGACAAATATAAGAGTGATAAAAATAAAAATTTAAAACTAAAAACATTCAAACGTAAAATAGTTAAAAAAACTTTACTAATAAAAAGTTAAACGGAATAAAAAGTTAAACGAAAAACCACAAGAGTAAACCAAACGTACCATGCTCACTTGACAGCCACAAAAAACTGAGGCGAAAAGGAGACAGGGTCACAAGGGAAAATTTTTTTTAGTATGTAGGTATTCTAATTAATATAAAGGGGGTAACAGCTAGAATCAATATTTAAACTGGAGTTCAAAAATTTAATACACAAAGATTCGTAAATACAGAGGGAGGACGGGCATTTTAATGATTTAAGAATTTTAAAATTGTTAACAGAAATGTCAACCTTACACTTGGTACAATGATTTTTAATAGCAGACTGTTCCTTTTTCGATAAAACTTTCCCTGTCCTATGGCTAATACCCATATGGGAGCAAAATCTCGTTTGCAAAGAACGAAATGTACTGCCAACGTAGTTCCCCTGGGAACACCCAGGGCAGGTAAACAAATAAACAACAGACAGCTCATCGCAGGGGGATTTTGTCCTTACATCGGAAAAAACATCCAAAGGTATTATTATTTACAAAAGCAACCATAAAATCAGTGTGAAATTAAAATTTCCCCACAACACAACAATTGCTTTTTCACAAAAGTGTTAAAATGGTAGAGATCAGGTAAAACAAGATATTTACAATTCTTAGGAACATCATACGTTGGGATAAGGTTGGGGGAATATACATTATTAAGAAATTTACCAATAATACCTCCTACAGGATCTCGTGGAAAAACCATTTTTAAAGAAAAAATCAGTAAGGAATTCAAACTCATTATGAAGCAGAGCGAAGTTCGAGCAAATATTATAAGCTCTATGCACCAAAGTGCGAATGGAACTTAATTTGTAATTAAAATCGCAAAAACTATAAAAATTAAAACCCAAACCCGTAAACGTAGGCTTCCAGTATGTATGATAGAAGTTAAAACGGTCGAGCCAGATTTGGAGACCAAAACATCAAGGAAAGGAATAGAACCTTCGACTTTCTTTTCCTGCGTAAATACAATGTTCTTATGCAGTGTGTTCAGAAAACTTAGAAACTGAACTGATTGATTATCTGTTTGGAATAAAGCAAACGTATCATCAACATAACGTCTGTACAATTTGGGCTTAAGGTGAGGGGGGCACTCACAGAAGGCCCTTTCCTCAAGATGCGACATGAAAATATTCGCAAAAACGGGACCCAAGGGGCTCCCCATCCCCACTCCATCCAGCTGACGGTAAACTACCCCTTGAAAACTAAAAAAGTTATCCTTGACTGCCAAATTCAAAAGCTGCTCAAACTGTGCTCTGTCAAAGCCGTTAAAAAGTGAGTCCAGCTGTGGAAAAGCTTTATTCAAAATAATTGCAATGGTCTCATCCAAGGGGACATTTGTAAAGAGGGAAGATACATCGAAACTTGTCATAAACAAAGAATATTTTCATGTCGCATCTAGAGGAAAGGGCCTTCGGTGAGTGTCCCCCTCACCTTAAGTCCAAATTGTACAGACGTTATGTTGATGATACGTTTGCTTTATTCCAAACAGATAATCAATCAGTTCAGTTTCTAAGTTTTCTGAACACACTGCATAAGAACATTGTATTTACGCAGGAAAAGGAAGTTGAAGGTTCTATTCCTTTCCTTGATGTTTTGGTCTCCAAATCTGGCTCGACCGTTTTAACTTCTATCATACATACTGGAAGCCTACGTTTACGGGTTTGGGTTTTAATTTTTATAGTTTTTGCGATTTTAATTACAAATTAAGTTCCATTCGCACTTTGGTGCATAGAGCTTATAATATTTGCTCGAACTTTGCTCTGCTTCATAATGAGTTTGAATTCCTTACTGATTTTTTCTTTAAAAATGGTTTCCCACGAGATCTTGTAGGAAGTATTATTGGTAAATTTCTTAATAATGTATATTCCCCCAACCTTATCCCAACGTATGATGTTCCTAAGAATTGTAAATATCTTGTTTTACTTGAGCTCTACCATTTTAACACTTGTGAAAAAGCAATTGTTGAGTGTTGTGAGGAAATTTTATTTTCACACTGATTTTAAGGTTGCTTTTGAAAATAATAATATCCTTGGATGTTTTTTCCGATGTAAGGACAAAATCCCCCTGCGATGAGCTGTTCTGTTGTTTATTTGTTTACCTGCCCTGGGTGTTCCCAGGGGAACTACGTTGGCAGTACAGTTCGTTCTTTGCAAGCGAGATTTTGCTCCCATATGGGTATTAACCATAGGACAGGGAAAGTTTTATCGAAAAAGGAACAGTCTGCTATTAGAAATCATTGTACCAAGTGTAAGGTTGACATTTCTGTTAACAATTTTAAAATTCTTAAATCATTAAAATGCCCGTCCTCCCTCTGTATTTACGAATCTTTGTGTATTAAATTTTTGAACTCCAGTTTAAATATTGATTCTAGCTGTTACCCCCTTTATATTAATTAGAATACCTACATACTAAAAAAAAATTTTCCCTTGTGACCCTGTCTCCTTTTTGCCTCAGTTTTTGTGGCTGTCAAGTGAGCATGGTATGTTTGGTTTACTCTTGTGGTTTATTGTTTAACTTTTTATTAGTAAAGTTTTTTAACTATTTTACGTTTGAATGTTTTTAGTTTAAGTTTTTATTTTTATCACTCTTATATTTGTCATTTGTATAATTTTTATTTTTTATTTGATTTTGGCTTATGCCTGTTTTTTGCTTTGTAATTTTAATTTTTATTCTTGAACAGTTTTAATTTTGTACTTTAAATTAGTTTTAGTTCTCGACATTCATATATTTTTGTCATGTATTAATTTTAGCTTTTATTTATTAGGCCTTGAAAATGGGTAGAGTTGCCCGAAACGTCGGCTGCAGCCAAATATAATGACTTTGTTGCTCCTCGTCTTCGTTTTTATCCTAAATGTGTATATATATACAGGGTGTTTGAAAACTTTCTGTACAAATTGTAATGGGGGATAGGCAACACCAAGACAAACCCTTTTCGTCTATAAGTGTATGTCCGCTGACGTCACCATTCGGCGCGAGAGGGCGCCGCTGCAATTGGCTAAAAGGTGAAGTGGGCTAGACTCGCGCTTGCCGCGGGCATTCTTAAATCGGACGTAGTACGCGTAACATGGAGCGCTTCACGACTGCTGAGATGGCTGACATGCATATGGTGTATGGGGCTGCCAATGGAAACGGAAGAGCTGCTGTGAGGTTGTACCGACAGCGCTTCCCAAACAGACGTGTGCCAAACCACCAAACGTTTGCGCATTTGCATCGGCGACTGCGAGAAACTGGAACATTCAATGCAAACATGCATGATACTGGTCGGGAGAGAAACGTGCGCACTCCTGACATGGAAGAAGAAATCCTACGGCGATTTGAGGGCAATCCAAGCGCAAGCACGCGAGGTGTTGCACGTATCCTCGGTGTGAACCACGACCTGGTCTGGAGAGTGTTGCACGAGCAGCAGTTACATCCGTTTCATCGTCAGAGTCCAGGCATTACAACCTCGGGATTACCCTCTTCGTCTGGAATTCGCACGCTGGTTTCTGCAGCAGACAGCGGTGCAGCCTAATTTTCCGGCTTATGTGCTGTTCTCAGATGAGGCCTGTTTCACACGTGAGGGTGTGTTTAACATGCACAATTCTCACGTGTGGGCGCACGCAAATCCACATGCTACACGGGTGCATGCTCATCAAGAACGGTTCGCCGTCAATGTTTGGGCGGGTATCGTCCATGGCAAGTTGATTGGGCCGTACCTGCTGCCTGCCCGACTCGACGGGCGGGTTTATCGGATATTTCTTGAAGAAACGTTGCCGGAACTGCTGGAAGATGTTCCCGTGGCTATGCGTAGACGAATGTGGTTTCAACACGACGGGGCCCCAGCACACTCCAGCAACGATGTGCGGGATTATCTGAACGCCACTTTTGGGGACCGATGGATAGGCTGGGGTGGGCCCGTAGCCTGGCCACCGAGATCGCCCGATTTAACATGCCTCGATTTCTTCCTGTGGGGACACATGAAGAACCTCGTGTACGAGACTCCCATTTACTCAGAAGAAGACCTCTTAGCAAGAATCGCTGTTGCCGCTGGAACTGTTTCCGAAATGCCGGGAATCTTTCGACGTGTACGTCGGTCAATGCTTCGACGCTGTCGGGCATGCATTGATGCTACCGGTCGCAACTTTCAGCACCTTCTTTAAATAAACATGCCTTCTTTAAATAAACATGTTACGCGTACTACGTCCGATTTAAGAATGCCCGCGGCAAGCGCGAGTCTAGCCCACTTCACCTTTTAGCCAATTGCAGCGGCGCCCTCTCGCGCCGAATGGTGACGTCAGCGGACATACACTTATAGACGAAAAGGGTTTGTCTTGGTGTTGCCTATCCCCCATTACAATTTGTACAGAAAGTTTTCAAACACCCTGTATATATATATATATATATATATATATATATATGTGTGTGTGTGTGTGTGTGTGTGTGTGTACTGTTAACGATGTTTATTTATTACGTATATTTATTTCAATTAGGGTTTCATTTTCTCCTTTGTGTGCGTGCGTGTGTACAATCCTAAGCTCCGCCCACTGCACTGTGAGATCGTTCATGTGACTCCTGCTACTACCTGGGCATATCTCTACCCGGCGTGCTCAATTGACCTCTACAAACCCTGGAGCTCAGACGTGTATTTTCTCACATAGACGAAAATATAGTGATGGCTACTTTTGATATTGCGTGTTCGACGTTTATGAAGTGGTATTCGGTAAAGTCGGAAGATGTGGTGAATATATACTGAAAGATGACCTATCCCCTCTCCTTTGAGACTTTTAAGGCTACTTTGAATCGCGCGAAGGAACAAGATGTTCAAATACTCTACGGATATTCTGTCGAGAGTATTGCCGGATTTCGCGGCACAAACGAGGTAATGGACTACGTTGTCGGGCTAAACTGTATAAAAGCGTACATATACCGTGAGGTGAAAGAAACAACGCGTGCAGAAGAGAAGCAACGGATATGGATAATGAGTCTTGTTGACGATTCGTGTGACAGGCGGTATTATGTCATGCTGCATCATACTGAGTACGCGTACCCTGCGGCTGAGAATGTAAACCTTGTCATCATGGACAAGTTAAAGTACTTTTACGACTACATTCATATACAATATATCATGACGAGGTTCGCAGTGAGGTTGTGGCTAAAGGCCTGTGTGATTTTTTGATAGAGTATACGGTCACATGTTTCTCTCAAATAGTGCACCAGATTGTTAATGTGTGGAGAACGTCTAGCGCGCATAAAACATTCCAACTGAAATTATCCCATGCACCTGCAGGTGTAGGTACAAGAAGAGAACAGATTAGTGATGCCCCGTCGTATGCCATTGTTTGTACGTTGTTTATAAATAACGATCAGCCATGCATTGATAAACGACTGATGTGGAAGAATGCATCTGATAATAATGTTCTTGTCCCCACGCGAAACCGATTCATCCTCGATAGAATGTTTGAAATCGTCGGATTCCGCAAGCTGAAGCCTATATTAGACGCGCGTGTTACGGATATGATTTATTTTGATACGGTTCTTGAATACGCATACACCGCTCTGCTCGACAGGTTTATCGAAAGTAGGAATGAACAAGGCGAGAATGGTCTAGAGCTGGATGGTTATTTAAAAGGTTTAGACTCTTCGAAATATCACGAACTTTGGTACAAAGCACTTGAAGAATGGTACCTCTATAAAATGAGCAGCTGTCGTTACGACTTGGATGATTATTTCAATTGCCGCTATGCGTTGTGAAGAAGAGCTCACGATTGAAAAGCTCGGGTCGGTAAGAAAAAACCCTCGATTGGAAACGAGTGTTTATAAACTTGTATTTAATAATGATGTGGTGCCTAACGATACCCTCTTTCTGCGTGCTTTTGAATGTATTCTCTCCGTGTTTAAAGATAACTTGCCAACCGACTGTAAAGTGGGTACAAAAATAGTATTGAACGATATGAAGGCCATTTATATCGAGTATAGGCATCCGCACACTTTGAGCGGTGAAATAATGTTAAATCGTTTTTACTGCGTAGTGCAAAGCAATAATGATGTGACTGTAGACTCGATTACGTGCGAGTTTAGTGTTTTAGTTAAGCGCAGTAGAACGAATGTATTTTGATGTATTGTATATATATATATATATATATATATATATATAAATGTATATTAGGCCGGGTCGAAATCTAGTCAAAATGATTTTTTTTAGATGGGCACTATGTGGGGTTTATGAAATGATATCCTGACCAACATACTCCAAAAGAAAGTTTATGCTCCTCTCCGTACCACTAGCATACTCCCTCTTATTTTTGGCTCCGCCCCCAAATTAAAAATAGTATCATAAATCAAAATGGAGATCATTTAGAGCATTTTTTTATAGAGATGACCCCCCTTAAAATTCATAATATACCTCATGTGCAATTTTCAGGCAATTATCCAAGAAATTTCAAATCCTTGAAAAATTGCCGCATCCCCAAAAAGTATCAGTATATAGAAAAGGGTGACATAAACTTTAATTTAGAGTACTGATTGCCTAGGAGACCAATTCATAAACCTCATATAGGCCTAGTATATTTGTCTGAAAAGAAGACAGTCTATTGTACCATTTATTACACAAAACAGCTTTGAAGTAAAAACAAAATTTAATTTAAAAATTACCTTCACAATTCACTAACTAATTACTTGTGGATGTGCCTTAGCCCCATTGGCTTTTCCATTCAAACTGTGGCAGTCTTTTTCTGGATTCCAGTTGATTGAGGATAAATTTGTGCCGATTGCCGTAGCCAATCCTTTGTTCTGATGCTTTTGTCACTAAGTTCACTGCACTTTCCACGCTTTGACTGTGGCATGAAAAGGCAGCAATTTTCAAGGGTTCTGTTCTTGTATGCAGTAGCTCTTCATTGCTGAAATTCCTTATCAAAGGTGGAGGATTGATAGCTTCCTTTCTCCAGTCAATCATCTCATAGTAGTCTTTGGAATCTAAATTTAGAGATTTAGGAAGCTCAAAATTTCGTGTGCCACTGAAACGTGTCCGACTGAGAAGTATCTTCTGAAGAGCATCTTCTCTGACATGTTGTCTGCTATCGTAAGCATTGACAGTAGGATAGCTTCGGGATTGGCAAAATAGGCATTATTACGGAACACCGGTTCCATAATAATGCGATGTTTTTCTTCCAATCCTCGCATCAAGACAATCAAATGAAAAAAATTCCGTGCTCCGTCAGTAGCTTTAGGATGGGATTTAATATGAAACCATCCAGGAGCATATGATTTCATGAAGATGGTTACCAGTTCTTTCAGATTTTGTTCGGGATGCAAAGTCGATACATATAAACGAAGAATCCGGTTTGCTTGGGTAATCCAGCGAGCATGATGAATGGCACCTGGAGACCTGCGGGCTAGACTTTCAGATACCCATCCAGATTGCACTGCTAGGCACATATCATAGAGATACTTTTGATCACTGCTCAACTCTTTCACGACATTCGGTGGTATAACTTGGACGTTCCCCTGAACTGGTGAAAATGCCACTAAGTCTAAAATGGTTAAATCACATTTCAATTTGGCTCCAATTGAACCTTTAAAGGTATTTGGCCCTGATGTTTTTCCGTCTATGGTTTCAAATATGTGTCTGAAGGGGAGTTCATTCATGTGTAAAAGACACGAGCCACTGAACTGATCTATGCAAAAAAATTTCAATCAATTTTATGGTACCAGCAATTCTACCAGTATTGACAGCAGTACCGTCGCATAGCAGAGCATTGAGAGTGTCGATGCTCGCTGAATCAATTAAGAACGTTAGAATTTCATCAGCTATACACCGAGCATTTCCTGTGTCAGGGCAGAGATGGTCTACATAGATACTTCCAAGGTCTTTGATCAACACATAATGTTCTTCTTTCTCTTTTCCATGCTTGGTTAACGTATCATCCTTTCTTCCATCAAACCCTATACATTCAATATTCACATTTTCACATCTAGATCTAACAATATTTTTCTTGCCTACACGAATTCTCTCTCTTTCTATTTTCTTCCTATCAAGCATGTTAGATTGATTGATTATTCCCATATCTTTCAATGCAGCATTAACAATAGCTGCTGTAGCTCTCGAACTCACACGGTAACGGTCTGCCACCAATGGTAATTCATTGTATGAATACCTATTTTGATCATTTTCAATCAATGCCACATCGGGCACGAATTCTAGCTCATTGTCACTGTCTTCTATATCTTCGCTAAAGTCATCTACTGAGGAAGATGGTACAACTTCCATACCCTCTGCCATTTCCACTTGTGACCTTTGTTGCCTCTCTTGTTCTTCTCTTGCTCTTGAGAGGGATCGTCTCTGGACATCGGCAGCTTCACGATCAAATGGCCCTAATTGATTTATTCTACAAATGACTCCCACTCTACCATTGGGATTTTTACCTCGCATCGACAAAACGGCCTTTCTATTCCTTTATCATAACATTTGCAAGTACAAATGTCAAGCATTTCATGATATGAAGCAAGTTTTTTAGCAAAATTTTCATTCCTTTGACGTAGAGGAACCTTGTTCAAGGAAAGAGCTGATCTGATTAATCTTTCCACTGCAGAAGAAATAGATCTTTTTTGAATGACAGGGAAAGAGAACATGGCCCAAATATCTTGAAGATCTTTGGTAACTATATTGTAGCAATCGTCAGCAGTTGCTGATCCCCTTGACTTGATTTTTCTCTCTTTTGAATGAAGAAATAGTGTCTGACAACATCTGCCTTTGTAGGAATCATTGATCGGCGGAATTCAGTGGCAAAACCAAAAGCTGCATTCAAAGATTTGTTTCTGGTTGACATTTTTTCAACCTTTTTAAAAAAATAAAAATCCAGCTTTTATAGAATCATGCATGGATCATAAGTAAATCTAAAGAGCATAAATTCTTTTAATTCCTGTAAAAATATAATAATTAGAACATGAAATTTATTGGTATTGAATTTGAAATTCAACACACAGCTCAGTAAATTGATTTTCTGATATAGCAAATATTTTTACAAAATACGCGTGGTGAAAATTTTGAGAAATCCAAATTTTTGAATTTTTGAGGTAATTGCCTGAAAATTGCACACAAGATATATTATGTAATTTTAGGGGGCGGGGGGTCAGCTCTATGAGAAGATGCTCTATATGGTCTCCATTTTCATTTATGAGACTATTTTCATTTTTGGGGCGGAGCCAAAAATAGGAGGGAGTATGCTAGTGGTACGGGGGGGGGAGCATAAACTTTCTTTTGGAGTATGTTGGTCAGGACCCCAATTCATAAGCCCCACATAGTGCCCGATCTGCCCCCAGAAATTCGACCCGGCCTAATGTATATATATATATATATAAAACTTGGTCGAATGGTTTGTTCTTAGGGAACCGTAGCTTAGCGAGGAATAGGAGGATGAAAAGATGGTACATGTTTATTTACAGACGTTTCGGAAAAGTTCAATTTCCATCATCAGTGCTAAAAAGTTTAAAAAGAAATAGAAATAAATAAGTATAATAAACAAAAACGAACAATATATTAAAATGGCGCGACAATTAGCGATAATTAGCGAGAATCAATAGTATGGTTACAATATATATTAAATTAGAAGATTAAAAATAAAATGATATAAAGTATAAAAGTATGGACAATACGTGAAATATAAAACGGTTAAAAGGTGAAACAGAATTGAGGGGGTTCTTACCAAATTGTTAACGTAATAAGAGACTAATTGTACAGAAGATTGGGAATGGTTGCTTGTTGAAAAAAATCCATATTGGAAAGATGGAGCCAAGGCGGAGTGATGGTGGATTTCTTTTGAGTTTGAGAGTTTATTTGGCGATGTTTAAATTGAAAGCGGAACTGTAATCGTTAAGAGTTGGCTGGATACTGAGGATATAAAGGGACTCAAGTATGCAGAGGTCGATTAGTTGGTTGGCTGAATTAACGATTTTGAAATTGGAGGGTTTGTTCAAGGGCTGTGAAGTTCTTGTAGAAATCCCACGATGCTCGTCCACTCTTGTTTGATATTGGCGGATGGTACTACCAATATAGTTCGCTTTGCAGCGAACACAATTAAAAGCGTAGATAGTGGACGAAGCAAGTGGCTGGGGTGTTTTTTCTTTATCGTTGAGGTAAGATTTGATACTATTGTTGCTGGTGAGGGTGAAATGAAATTTAATTTGGGGGTAAAGCGGGGTAAGAGACGGAGTTCTGAAAATATTTTGTGGTTAATGTGGTCGTAATAGGAGAATGAAAAATATTGTACGCCTTTTTTAACAGTGGGAACTTTAAGGGGGGGGGGGGTGATAAATATTATTAAGAAAGTTTCTGGTTAAAGATTGTAACAGATGTTTTGGGAAGGAGTAATTAATGCTGAAGTTATGAATGAACTTTATTTCGTGGTGGAAGGATAAGTACGAAGAGCATAGATGATAAGCGCGGTGGATTAAAATTTTAATACTGTTTATTTTATATAGTGGAGGGATGTGGCTTATGAAATTAGTACTTAGGCCTGTGTACGTGGGTTTTCGATATATGGAAGTGCTGAATTTGTTGTTTTGGTTAGTTATTGTAATATCTAGGAAGGGTAATGTGTTATTGGCTTCGTCTTCTTTGGTGAACTTAATGTTTTTATGTTGGGGCCCCCATAAATAATTTAAAAATTTAAACACAGAAAAATATATTGTTTGCAAGTAGATTTTTAAACAGAACAGTACATTAAAAATTCAGTGAACAGGCAATACTGCATTTTATTTTATACAAAAAACACAGGAAATCCAGTCTCAACGCTCAGCCTATTCTTCAAAGGTAAATAGAGAGGATTCACAGTCTCTGCTTTCGAGCCTTAATTTCTGCAAATTGATCAATGACCTCACCAAAATTCACCTTCTTTGCAAGTTTATGTTCAATTGAAAGTAAAGCCAGATTTGTCAATCTTGTCTGACTCATGGTCGAGCGAAAGAAATTTTTTATCAATTTCAATTTGGAAAAAACTTCTTTCACATGAAGCAATAGACACACAGACAGTCAAAAAGAATCTCAAACACAGTGACAAGCTTGACAAAGATTCACAAAAATCCCATTTCACAATAAACTCCAGAAACTGCAATGCTGTCCATTTCTTTGCCTCTTCAACGCTGAATTTGGCAGCTTCCAAATGCCTCCGAAGTCGTCCAATTTCCATACTGATATCTTCATCAGAGAATTCGTCGAAAATCTGAGTCAAATTTGGAATATACTTCCGAAGTTCTTCTTCTGTTGCAATAACCAAAGTGTTTGGCTGAATAACAGCGAAGATTGACAGAATTTGATCCATTGCCTTATAACGAATCTCCAATTTTTGATGAAAGCGATCAAGACATTCAAACATAGCCCTTTTTACTTCCTCTGGCAATGTGAGACCAGCATCCTTTGCCATCTCTCCTGGCATCTTTTTTCGGAGCTTTACTCTCCCTCTTCTCTCCATAGAAATGTCCATTTCCTCACACTTTGTAGTTGCTTAATGAATGGCCCTCTCCACAATTTCATTGCGCTGATCTTCAAGAAACAATTTTAGAGCTTGGAGCTTCACAATGCACTTTTCAAGGCTGATTCCAACTGTTTGCAAATACTTTTGTGTGAGATTAATTTCTTCCAGAACTTCACACCAGAAAGAAAGGTAACTCAAAAAAGAGAAATCACATAGAGCAGACAGCAAAATCTGAGCTGATCCTCTTGTGTCCACATTTTCTTTGGGATCGCACAGTACTTCAAGGGTTGAGGTCAGCTTTTCAAAATTTGCCTTCACTGGTTTCACAGCGTCATAATGAACACTCCATCGTGTCTGGGAAAGTCTTTTGACTGTCATGCCTACATCCTCCATCAGCACTTCGCATCGATGAGTTGAGACTGAAAAGAAGGAATAGACTCTCTCCAAGGTTCCAAAAAAAGTCACACATGAAGAAACGCTTCCAAATGAGTGCACTCCGCAAAGGTTCAGAGAATGATTTTGCACAAGGCACAAACAAAGCCTTGGGATTAATCTCTCTGATCTTTGACTGAACACCACCATGAATCCCAACCATAGTTGCAGCGTTGTCATATCCTTGACCACGGCACAGGTTTATGTCCAGTCCATTTCTCTCCAGATGTTTCAGGATATCCCCTGTGAGCTCAGCAGCAGTCTTTCCGGCAATAGGGAAGAAGCCCAAGAATGATTCCTTTACTTCAACTTTGTCACATTCAGTCTGGACGTATCTGATCACTTCGTTTGTAAATTTTGTATTGCCAATAAAAATAAAAATTTATTTTATAGTGGAAATTAACATTAAGCTGTTGTAATAGTTTGAACATTTTTAAATTTTTTTCTTACTTTGGCAAATTTTTCATTTGGTTTGAAAACTTGTACTGGTATTTCAACTCTCTCGATGGCAGCCCCCTCCTGGCTGTCACCCTGGGCGGACCGCCCCGCTCGCACCCCCCCCTTAGTACGCCACTGGGTGTGGTTTATAATGAGTGGAGCAATGAAGTAGCCAGTTATTTTCGTGATGGCTGAGGAAGATGTTAGCTAAAGTGGCATTTAAGGGGGATTCCATAGCTAGTGAATCGGTTTGTTGTTTTAACCGTTTTATATTTCACTTATTGTCCATACTTTTATATTTTATATCATTTCATTTTTAATCTTCTAATTTAATATATATTCTAACCATACTATTAATTCTCGCTAAATATCGCTAATTGTCGCGCCATTTTAATATATTGTTCGTTTTTGCTTATATTTATTTATTTCTATTTGTTTTTAAACTTTTTAGCACTGATGATGGAAATTGAACTTTGCCGAAACGTCTAAATAAATATGCACCATCTTTTCGTCCTTCTATTCCTCGCTATATATATATATATATATATATATATATATATATTCTCCTGTACTGTTATATTGATGGTTATACTCCATCGTTTTGTATTATATTATTTTTTATTTTTTGATTATATGTATATATTCCTTCGTTCGTATTTCTTATGCTATTATTATTTTTTATTTTTTTTATCATATATATTCCAATATATATTCCATCGTTTTTATAGGATTGTATATTTAGTTTCTATATATTTCGTGAAATTGATTCCAATAATTCGTCTAAATAAACAGAATGATGTAATGGTGTTTTATTTAATTCTTTTGGTTGTATATATAAACGATGTTATTATTTAATTATATATATACCAAATGACTGGTTTGGCCTTCTAAACCGACTGACGGATTTCTAAACCAACTGTCAAGAATATCTGAATAGCGCAATCTGGCAGCTGAAAAGTTAATTAACATATACACCTGCCTTCTAGGTCTTCTACGTCAACTGGCGGGTTAAGCCAACTGGCGGATTAAGCCAATTGTCGGATAATGCCAACTGGCGGAAAGCCAACTGTCAAGAATTAATTAATAATGTACTGTACACCTGAACAAGCCATTTACGCCTTTTAAGTCAGATTAAGCCTTCTAAGCCAACTGACGGATTAAGCCAACTGGCTGGTTAGGACCTTATAAGACAGTTGGCTCTCGGACGAACTCTCATTATGCGTCTCGCAGGAGCCAGGCGAACACCCCTCTCTCCTTCTTAGGATAAGGCTTAGGTTAGGTTTCCATTTGGGGGGTGAGGCCCCTTGTTGCATAACCCCCTTTGTTGCATAACATCGTGCAACATTCCCCCTCCCCCTTGCAACATCGATCAACATTTGCACTTGCATCGCACTCTAACCTTTTGCAGTCATACTACTAGTGCCTTTTTATTTATTTATAAAAAAATTTATACTTTTTGGACCAAATTAATCCAAAACTGCGCAAATGGAGGTGCACATAAATCAGGGGGTTACTGTATTACATGAAATAGTGTTTAAACTGTACTAGTGTATATAAAAAAATGGGAGTAATTTATGGCACTGTGAAATAAAGAAAGGAAAATATTGGACTGTGAAATAAAGAAAGCAAAATATTGGACTGTGAAATAAAGAAAGCAATATATTGGACTGTAAAATAAAGAATGCAAAATATTGGACTGAAATAAAGAGGGTTTACTGTATCTTTAAAATCACTCTATATCACATGCAATCAAATTTTGCAATTGCTTATTAGTTAAATTAATTCCTAATCTAACATACAAAACTAGGTTACACAGCTAAACCTTATCATTAGTTTAACATCATTTTTTACACTTCTTGGGATTCTGAGAATACGGCAATCATAATATTCTTTTCTGGAGTCTGTTTTGAATAACAAGGATTTGGTGGGTTAGGAGGTGCTTTATTTTCAAGTTTAATATCTGTTGGAATAAATTCATATGATCCATCACCAAGCTGAGCTTCTTTCAAGGGGTGGTATGAGGTGAAGAGTTCTTTGTATCTTGACAAGTTTTTCAAATGTTTTTTAGCTTTAGCATGTAAAAGTAAATCCTTTTTGTGTGGGTAAAGAATTCGACGACACACCTTACAGAAAGGAACCGTTTTGTTCACTTTGACGTCCTGAATATGTATACTAATTTAATTATGAAACATAATTTGATAACACCTTGTATGTGATTAAATTATTTGATAATTACTGTATATTTGACTGTTAACCTCAAAAGAAAGAAACTCTAAAACTGGGCAGTAGGAGTTTAGACATTTGTATATAGTTTCCTTGGAGTATCATAGAACTGGAATGTACCTTTTATTGGATCACACTTGGTTTATTAGTAACTCAAAGGTGAATTTATTATTTAAGAATCAGATTAAAAGAAGAAATCTTTTGGGTACTTTTCTGTGGTTAAACTAAAACCACAAAATCTTGAATCATTATCTTAGTCAAAATATTTCTCCTTGCTAACACGAAACTAAATTGGTATTTGGGATCACATTTTCTTTATTTTTTCTGGTGATGTAATCTAACATTCCTGCCTTTTATCTTTTTCCTTCTAGCTAATCAGTCTTGAACATTATTAAGCCTATATATTGATTTTTGATAGCAAGCAAGATTTTATTAAGAACCCAGTCACTTTTCTGTTGAAATCTAGTGTTAAGCTGATACATATTATTTTGACTCTGATGTAGTATTCAACCTTGTGGCTGTTCTTTCGACGACACACCTTAGAGAAAGCAGCTTTAATATCTCCAACTCCTACCACAAGGGCAATCCATTCTTTTAAGTTAGGGTCATCTTTCCAAGATTTTATATATTTAATATATATATATATATATGAAAATTATTTCACGAAAGTAACACGTGAAAAATATTTATGATGAATAAAACCACGAAGGAAAGGAAACAGAATGGTGCTCAAGCGCTTTCCTGAGGATGTCATTAGACGAAAGCGCTTGAGCACCATTCTGTGTTTCCTTTCCTTCGTGGTTTTATTCATCATATATATATATATATATATATATATATATATTATATATATATATGGCAGTTTTTGACATTTTAAGGAATGAAATAAAATGAATATATTAGGCAATATGCACAGAAATATAATTTATGACCAAGTGAAAGTACATCAACCTCTGAAAGAAAGAGAAGGATCACCTGAAGATCAGGGCCCCCCAGCCTTCTTTAGTTAGCCTTATAAGTCTAACTAAGGAAAATATCACGACCTAACCTAACCAGTCGTTAGGTCAACTGTACGCCCTTGACGATTGGTTAAGTTAGGTCGTGATATTTTCGTTAGTTAGCCTTATAAAGCTAACTAAAGAAGGCTCGTGGCCCTGGTCTTCAGGTGATCCAAAGAGAATGAACTAAGTTAAAGAAAAGTTTTTATTCTACATAGGCTACTTTGTTTCCCATAAAACAATAAAAGGTGTCCAACTTGTCCCACATTATTAATAGCCTTAACTGCAAAATTTTAACTGAGATTTACCTTATATGTTAGTCCTATTTTGGATATAGTGATTTGAATGCAGAAAAATTGCAAATTTTTGTATAAAAGAAAAAAAATGGAGGTAAAACTGGATATATATACACAGAGGAGATCGTACACACCAATCGACCATGGAAGTACTCCTGGGGGAACAGGGAGTGCTGGAACTTCCATTTCTCCTGTCACTGTCCTCTTTAGCCAATCTTTTTCCCATGTCTCATCTACCCTGTGAGCAGCCCAGCATGCTCTCAAACGCACTTCTCCCTCTATTCTTCACTACACAATCTTTTCGGTCAACTGTCCGCCCTTGACGATTGGTTAGGTTAAGTCATGATATTTTCGTTAGTTTTAACGAAGATATCATTTGGTAATTGAGGCTGGAGGCCCTGATCTCCAGGTGATCCTAGTTTACGTTCCCCAACTTTGTCCGCGTATACCTAATCAAGTGCGTTTATGAGAGTCTCTATGATTACTATCCCCAAGAAACCGAGAGCCACCAAGTGTTCAGAATTTCAAACCATAAGCTTGGTCAGCCACGCATCAAAAATAATGCTAAGGATATTAACCAGAAGACTAACGAACAGAGCTGAGCAGTACATTGGAGAGGATCAGTTTGGATTTAGGTCAAAATGCGGAACAAGAGAAGCTATTGGTATTATGAAAATGATGGGAGAGAGTGCTGGAACGATCAGGAAATGTGTGTTTGTTTTATTGACTTTGAAAAAGCTTTTGACAGAGTCCAGTGGAGGAAACTAATGGAAATAGTGAAGAATATTAATGTTCACTAGAGGGACCGTAGGCTGATAAAAATTCTATATCTTGGGCAGACTATGAATGTTAGAGTTGCAGGAGGAGAATCGGAGCCTGGATTGGTTGGGAGAGGGGTCAGGCAAGGATGCTCCCTGTACCCCGTGTTATTTAACATCTATGCGGAAGCAATGATAATAGAAGCACTCTCAGATGTGGAAGAGGGAACCAGAGTGGGAGGTAAATTGGTCAAATCTGTAAGGTTTGCAGATGACAAGGCATTTGTTTGTAGTACTGAGGAAGGACTGCAAAGAATGGTCAATAGCTTGACAACAACGGCGGAAGAATTCGGAATGAGACCAAGACAAAGGTAATGAAAATTACAAGAAGGAAAGGAGCACAAATAAACCTAACGATACGAAATCGGACCTTAGAAGAAGCTGAGCAGTTTAAATATCTGGGAAGTTTATTAACCAACAATGGAGATTGCAATAAGGAAGTAAGATCTAGAATTGGTATGGGTAAGGTAACTTTTGAGAGACAGAAAAGACTACTTACAGGTAAACTCAACTTGAAGCTGAAGAAAAGGTTAGTAAAAAGCTTGATATGGAGTGTGGTGCTGTATGGAGCAGAAACATGGACACTGAAAACAACCGAAAAGAAACTCCTGGAAAGTTTTGAAATGTGGATTTGGAGAAGAATGCTAAAAATAAGCTGGAGGGAACACCAAAGTAATGAGGAAGTACTGCAACAGGTGAGGGAGGAAAAAAGACTCATTAAGGTGATAAGAGAAAGACAGAAGAAATGGATCGGACATGTGTTGAGAAGAGAAGGATTGTGGAAGGAGGTGATAAAGGGTAGATATGAAGGTAGAAGGCTGAGGAGAAGGAAAATGAAAGCAATGTTGGATGATTTGAAGGCAGGCAGGAGCTACCATGAGATGAAAAGGATAGCTCAGGATAGAACACTACTTGGCGGGACACATGAGTTGGACCTGCCTGATAGGCAGAACACGATGGATGGACGGACCTAATCAAATAAAACGTTAAAACTAACGAAAATATTACGACTTAACGCGACCAATCGTCAGTATATATATATATATATACATACGAGGAGTGATCAAAAAGTACCGATAATTTTATTGCTAAGGACAAATGAATGCAAATAAAAAATGACCGTTTACATATGTGAGTCTTCCTGCCCTCTGGCGTCTGCAATCTGAAGCAAAATCTGCTGCCATGAGTCAGTAGTTGGTTGGAGGGCTTAAAAGGAGGTTGTGTTTTGTCGTACGTATAAATCTCTGAAATGGAACAACGCGCTTTCGGAGACGAACGAAATGATTAAAACAGCTTTTCAAAATGATGCTCTCAGCGTAGCTAACGTTTACAAATGGCACAAAAAGTTTAAAAATGGCGAAACATTTGCTCGTACCAGAAATCGAATCTGTTGGACATTTTTATTCGTATGAGAAGTGGAAGGGCGGCCACCTAACTGTGTTCGTAATTGTGTATTGTGCATGTCCTCCGTGGTGGCGGAGGGGACCCACAATCTTACGTGGGTTCCGAACCACAAGAACATAAGAATTTTTATAGTGGGCACACTAGGGGCCACTTCGGCCCATCGAGGTGGCTCCACTATGTAAAAACTGCCTGTACATTGGCAACGACCAATTTTTACAAAACTAAATAATTATCAATTTAAAACTAATTAATTATCAATTTAAAACTAAAGATAGAATCTCTTGATCCAGAGGATCAAGTCATAATAGACTACTATCCACAATATGTTACACTCTATATCTATTTTAATCGACATGCAAATATATCAGATCCAAAGAAACCAGTCAATTTCATTACGGTATCCATCAATACCAGTACCTTGCCAACCAAAAATAAGTCACGCTCCATATCATTTGCGGACCAAGTCACAATTTACAACCATATACATTACAATATATCATATATACTTAGGAGGAAAAGTGTAGGTGTGGCTGTAAAGACTACAGTAATGTAGAAATGTGTGTGCACCCATTTTGGGTCTCCCATTTAAAGGTGTTTGTGGGGCAAGTGAAGATCATGAGTTTTTCAATACCTCACAGTAATATGGGGCGCACCGCTCGGCAGAGGAATCTCTTTAAATGGTGTGTGTAAGGACAGAGAGTATCCTCGAACCCAAGATGCTGCCTCCCTATATCCCACAACACTTGTGTTGAGCTGTGGGATCTATCACCTAAATGTACATAATACGTATATATGAAATAAACTAGTACCATTCATGCAATAAAAATGAGCTTAAACACTATTACCAGATCTCCCTTGCAGACATCAAACTACCCCACCTTCTTTTGAAAGAATCAATTGTATCTGAAGTCACTACTTCTTCTGTCAGACTGTTCCAAAACTTAATTACTCTGTTTGTAAAACTATGTTTTCTTAAATTTGTTCTACATCTTGGCTTAAATAATTTCATACTATGACCTCTAGTCTGGTTATTGTGATCTTTAATGAAAAGAGAATCAAAACCTATCTTATCCAACCCTTAACTTTACTACCTTAAACTATACCCAATCTTTCAGCATATGCGTCAAATCGATTTTTAAACATGTTTATAGACGTGCTACTAATTACTTCTACCGGCAAACTATTCCACCTATTTACTATTCTATGTGTAAAAAAGCTTTTCGCAACTGCTGTCTCGAACCTTCTACTTGTCAAATTACACCCGTTATTTCTAGTCCTATTATATGACATATTTCAGAAAAACTATATCTACGTTATCGAACCCATTCATAATTTTGAAAACCTGGATTAGATCACCCCTTAGCCTCTTAGTCTCGAGTGTAGTCAATTTTAACTCTTTAAGCCTATCCTCGTACGACTTTGACCTAAGCGACAGAATCATCTTAGTTGCTCGTCTTTGAACTCTTTCGATTTTGTTTATATCTTTGCGCATATGCGGATTCCAAAATTGGATCGCGTACTCCAAATGGGGTCTAACTAATGATTTATAAAGAGGAACTATAATATCGTGCGATTTGTACTAAAAATTCCGAGCTATAAAACCTAACACTTTGTTCGCTTTATTGACCGCTGTTGTACTTTTTTTCGCTACTTTTAAATCACCAGTGACTATAACTCCTAAATCTTTTTCCTGCTCTACGCTTATCAACTCTTTCCCTGACATACTATACGCAAAATTACCATTACGCGAACGTAAATGTAAAATTTTGCACTTATCAACGTTAAATCTCATTTGCCATGTGACTGACCAATGAACGATTTTATTCAGATCATTCTGGATTTTACGTCTATCTTCGTCATTAATAGCCCTACCACCCAGCTTCGTGTCATCCGCAAACTTTGAAACTGTACTGACTAAACCGACATCTAAATCGTTAATATATATAAGAAAAAGCAAGGGCCCAATACAGAACCCTGAGGAACGCCACTCGCTACATTAGCCCAACACGACTCCGCTTCATCAACGACCACCCTATTTCCTGCCTCGCAACCACTCTTCTATCCAATTTATTACTACACCCCTGATTGCATGAGCCTTAGTTTTCTCAATGAGTCTTTTGTGCGGTACGGTGTCAAACGCTTTTTGAAAATCTAAATACACTACATCAACCGCCCGATGACTATCGTAAACGTCAACCACGCTTTGAAAAAATTCTAAAAGATTAGTTAAGCAAGATTTGTTTCGCCTAAAACCGTGCTGCGTATTTCTAAGTTATGCAATTCTAAGTGTTCGACTATACGTCTGTTGTTATAATGTTATAATGTTTCAGACCAACAAAGACCCTAGGATCCACTCATGGCTGGTCTACCTAACTGTGTTCGTAATCGTGTATTGTGTATGTCCTTCGTGGTGGCGGAGGGGACCTACAATTTTACGTGGGTTCCGAACCACAAGAACATAAGAAATTTATGTAAAACTGCCGGTAAATTGGCAACGACCAATTTTACGAAACTAAATAATTATCAATTTAAAACTAATTAATTATCGATTTAAAACTAAAGATAGAATCTCTCGATGATCAAGTCATAATAGACTACTATCCACAAATATGTTACACTCTATATCTATTTATAACGGACATGCAAATATATCAGATCCAAAGAATCCAGTCAATTTCATTACGGTATCCATCAAGTCACGGTCCATATCGATTGCGGACCAAGTCAAAATTTACAACCATATACATTACAATATATACACTTACGAGGAAAAGTGTAGGTGTGGCTGTAAAGACTGTACAGTAATGTAGAAATGTGTGTGCACCCATTTTGGGTCTCCCATTTAAAGGTGTTTGTGGGGCAAGTGAAGATCATGAGTTTTTCAATACCTCACAGTACTATGGGGGGCACCGCTCGGCAGAGGAATCTCTTTAAATGGGGTGTGTAAGGACAGAGAGTATCCCCTAACCCAAGACGCTGCCTCCCTATATCCCACAACACTTGTGTTGAGCTGTGGGATCTATCCCCAGAAAGCCTTAATTTTACTACCTTAAACTGGGTTGGGTACGATTCGATGTGGCCGACTCGATGCGACCCAACTCGATGTGGCCGACTCGATGTCAGGACAACTCGATGTGATATCCCTAAGGGATATTTTCGTTAGTTTTAACGAAAATATCACAACTTAACCTAACCAATCGTCAAGGGCGTACAGTTGACCTAACTGGGCATTCAGTTAACTCACATTAAATATATAAAGAAAATGAAATCGACTTGGCCTGGCATCGACTTGGCTTGACATCGAGTTGTCCTGACATCGAGTCGGCCACATCGAGTTGGGTCGCATCGAGTCGGCCACGTCGAATTGTCCCTGCCCCCTTAAACTATACCCTTTCTATCAACATATGCGTCTAATCGATTTTTAAACATGTTTAAGACGTGCTACTAATTACTTCTACCGGCAAACTATTCCAGCTATTTACTATTCTATGCGTAAAAAAGTTTTTCGCAACTGCTGTCTCGAACCTTCTACTTGTCAACTTAAACCCGTTATTTCTAGTCCTATTATATTGAGATATTTCGAAAAAGCTATCTCTATCTACGTTATCGAACCATTCATAATTTTGAAAACCTGGATTAGATCACCCTTAACCTCCTAGTCTCGAGTGTTGTCAATTTTAACTCCTTAAGCCTATCCTCGTACGACTTTGACCTAAGCGACGGAATCATCTTAGTTGCTCGTCTTTGAACTCTTTCGATTTTGTCTATATCTTTGCGCATATGCGGATTCCAAAATTGGACCGCGTACTCCAAATGGGGTCTAACTAATGATTTATAAAGTTGAACTATAATATCGCGCGATTTGTACTCAAAATTTCGAGCTATAAAACCTAACACTTTGTTCGCCTTATTGACCGCTGCTGTACTTTGTTTCGCTACTTTTAAATCACCAGTGACTATAACTCCTAAATCTTTTTCCTGCTCTACGCTTGTTAAATTTTTCCCTGACATACTATGCGCAAAATTACCGTTACGCGAACCTATATGCAAAATTTTGCACTTATCAACGTTAAATCTCATTTGCCATGTGACTGACCAATCAACGATTTTATTCAGATCTTCTGAATTTTACCTCTATCTTCGTCATTAATCGCCCTACCACCCAGCTTCGTGTCATCCGCAAACTTTGAAACTGTACTGACTAGGCCGACATCTAAATCGTTAATATATATAAGAAAAAGCAAGGGGCCCAATACAGAACCCTGAGGAACGCCACTCGCTACATTAGCCCAACACGACTCCGCTCCATCAACGACCACCCTCTGTTTCCTGCCTCGCAACCACTCTTCTAGCCAATTTATTACTACACCCCTGATTCCATGAGCCTTAGTTTTTTCAATGAGTCTTTTGTGCGGCACGGTGTCAAACGCTTTTTGAAAATCTAAATACACTACATCAACCGCTCGATGTCTATCGTAAACGTCAACCACGCTTTGGAAAAATTCTAAAAGATTAGTTAAGCAAGATTTGTTTCGCCTAAATCCGTGCTGCGTATTTCTAACTAGCTTATGCACTTCTAAGTGTTCGACTATACGATCCCTAATTATTGATTCCAGTAGCTTACCTACAACAGACGTTAAACTGATTGGCCTATAATTTCCCGCCGCACCTTTATCGCCTTTCTTAAAGATAGGTGTTACGTTTGCTAACTTGAAATTATCTGGTACGCACCCCTCAGAAATAGACGCATTAAAAATCTTTGTTAGCGGCACAACAATGCTATCTTTTAATTCTTTTAGTTGTATGGGATATATGGAATCCGGCCCCGGTGATTTACGCGTTTTCATTTTATCAATATAGCGCGTTACCGCCCCTTCACTAACCACTATATTATCCAAAATATTACCATTATCAAACGGTATTATGTCCGTGACCGTAGGGATATTTGTTACATCTTCTATAGTGAAAACTGACGTAAAAAATTCGTTCAGCAAGGTAGCCATTTCCTTGTTTTCAGAAACTAGATCTCCGTTTATATTTTTCAAAGGCCCCAAGACGCTTTTTACTTGATTTCTATTATTGACGTATTGAAAGAATCGCTTGGGGTTTTCTTTACCGTCACGAGCTATGGAGATTTCAAATTCGCGCTTGGACTTTTTTATTACACTTTTCGCTTCACGCCTTAGAGATATCCAGTTGTTTCGTAACCACAAATTGTCTTTATCGCACTTATGTAGCCTATAAGCCCTATCTCTACTCTTTATAATGTCTCCTACTCTAGAAGTAATCCACAAGGGCTTGTTGTTTATTTTCGCACGCTTAATTTTGTACGGTACACATTCCTCATTTATACTCCTAAATACTGTTTCGAACGATTCCCACATTAGTTTTGCGTTGGAGTTCCCCATCACGTTTTCCCAACTGACGTGTGACAATTTATTTCGAAATTTACAAAAGTCTGCGTGCTGGAAGTTAGGAATTTTCGTCGAGTTAGCTGGTTTCGAGTGACTTGCTGAGAGGACAAACTCTACCATATTGTGATCGCTATTGCCCAACGGTTCTATTATTTGAAGATCAGTAATTAGCCTATCATCCGTAGTTATTACTAAATCTAAAATACTGTCGAACCTCGTAGGTTCCCCAACCTTTTGAATAAGAAAGCTATCCTCGATAAAATTAACTAAACGATTACCTTCCGCGTCTCCCTGCATTGTATCGTAATTTACGTTAGCGCAATTAAAGTCACCCATAACTAAAGCCTGCTCACTACCGATTATTCGCTTTAGTTCACGATATAACGCTTCGTCCGTATCAGCTGTTTGATTAGGGGCCTATATATCCGCAACAACAAGTTTGAAATTGTTCAATTTAAGTTCTGCTATAGTCGAATCTATCGGTTCTGGAATTGTGTGCTTTACTTCTATAACGTTCGCTATATTATCTTTGATATACAACATAACACCGCCTCCTCGTCTACCTATTCTGTTTTTAACAAAAAGTCTATAACCTTTAATTTGATACTCCCCTACAAAGTCACGAGTTTCAGTGCTAAGCCACGATTCATTTATCGCAATTATATCATAGTCTTTACAAGCAATTAAAGAAAAAAATTCGTTTATTTTATTTCGTAGGCTACGAGCATTTAAGGATAGAACCTTCAAATTGTTTGTAATTGCGACAACTTCGCGAGCGCAGTGGAAATTTATGGAATTTACGCTGGGACCGTTCGAGTTACGGCAGCCTGAAAAGAAGAGACAGTATTATGAAATAGTCTTCCTAAACGCGCAGCTCTAACGTCATTAAGATGAAGTCCATCTCCGAGGAACAAGTCCCTCCTGCCGTAGAAAGTGTTCCAAAAATTCGCAAAATGCACTCCTTCCTGTTGGCAAAGAGACTTTAGGTTATTGTTAATATTGGTCGCCTTGCTGTAGAAATCGTTACGATGGATAATTCGAGGAAGTATACCTGTTAAAACAATCTTATTAGTTTTTTCCTTTAATCGCTCTAGTAAGTCCCTGTACCTAGCCAGCAGTTCTTCTGATCTAGAATTTAAAACGTTATTAGTACCGACATGAATAACATACGTTGTGTCCTCGGAGGTACCATCTGTAAATTGGTCAACACTATTAGTTATATCCTCCACCCTTGCACCAGGGTAGCAGTAACGGCGCCTACGACGAGGGTTTCTCCCACAGAATTCCTCGAGCTGTCCTCGAACAATGGAATCGCCAACGAGTCGTATTTCCGGTTCATCATCATCATCATCTTCAAAACCTAAAACAGAAAACTTATTGTTTGTTATTACTGGTAGACAAGTCTTAGGTTTTCTCAATGGGACTCCATTACGCACTCGAACGAAGGGTTGGGAACTAGGAGAAGAGAGAGGGCTATTAATACTATTTATATTATTAGTAGAAACTGAGGCAGGAGGGGTCGTAACTGGAGTCTCAAGGGATTCTAATTTTGCCGTCAGGAGCATCACCCTTTCTTCAAGGCTTACTCTGGCCTCCTCACATTCTAACTCGTTCCTCAGCACTTCCAAGTTTGAGCACCACCTGGAAACTAACTGTTCATTATTGTTAAACTGATTGGCCTATAATTTCCAGCCGCACCTTTATCGCCTTTCTTAAAGATAGGTGTTACGTTTGCTAACTTGAAATTATCTGGTACGCTTAAATTCTAAGTGTTCGACTATACGTCTGTTGTAGCTTACCTACAACAGACGTTAAACTGATTGGCCTATAATTTCCCGCCGCACCTTTATCGCCTTTCTTAAAGATAGGTGTTACGTTTACTAACTTGAAATTATCTGGTACGCACCCCTCAGAAATAGACGCATTAAAAATCTTTGTTAGCGGCACAACAATGCTATCTTTTAATTCTTTTAGTTGTATGGGATATATGGAATCCGGCCGCGGTGATTTACGCGTTTTCATTTTATCAATATAGCGCATTACCTCCCCATCACTAACCACAATATTATCCAAAATATTACCATTATCAAAAGGTATTATGTCTATAACCGCAGGGATATTCGTTACATCTTCTATAGTAAAAACTGACGTAAAGAATTCGTTTAGCAAGGTAGCCATTTCCTTGTTTTCAGAAACTAGATCTCCGTTAACATTTTTGAATTGCCCAAGACACTTTTTACTGGATTTCTATTGTTGACGTATTGAAAGAATGCTTGGGGTTTTCTTTACCGTCACGAGCTATGGAGATTTCAAATTCGCGCTTGGACTTTTTTATCACATTTTCGCTTCACGCCTTAGAGATATGCAGTTGTTTTGTAACCACAAATTGTCTTTATCGTACTTATTTAGCCTGTCTCTACTCTTTATAATGTATCCTACTCTAGAAGTAAACCACAAGGGCTTGTTATTTACTTTCGCACGCTTAATTTTGTACGGTACACATTTCTCATTTATAGTCCTAAATACTGTTTCAAACGATTCCCACATTAGTTTTGCATTGGAGTTCCCCATTACGTTTTCCAAATTGACGCGTGACAATTTATTTCGAAATTTACAAAAGTCTGCGTGCTGGAAGTTAGGAATTTTAGTCGAGTTAGCTGGTTTCGAGTGACTTACTGAGAGGACAAACTCTACCATATTGTGATCGCTATTGCTTAACGGTTCTATTACTTGAAGATCAGTAATTAGCCTATCATCCGTAGTTATTACTAAATCTAAAATACTGTCGAACCTCGTAGGTTCCCCAACCTTTTGAATAAGAAAGCTATCCTCGAGAAAATTAACTAAACGATTACCTTCCGCGTCTCCCTGCATTGTATTGTAATTCACGTTGGTGCAATTAAAGTTACCCATAACTAAAGCCTGCTCACTACCTATTATTCTCTTTAGTTCACGATATAACGCTTCGTCCGTATCAGCTGTTTGATTAGGGGGCCTATATATAATCGCAACAACAAGTTTGAAATCGTTCAATTTAAGTTCTGCTGTAGTCGATTCTATTGGTTCTGGAATTGTGTGCTTTACTTCTGTAACGTTCGCAATATTTTCCTTGATATACAACATAACACCGCATCCTCGCCTACCTATTCTGTTTTTAACAAAAAGTCTATAACCTCTAATTTGACACTACCCTACAAAGTTACGTGTTTCAGTGCTAAGTCACGATTCATTTATCGCAATTAAATCAGTCTTTACAAGCAATTAAAGAAAAAAATTCGTTTATTTTAT
>JAJOZX010001136.1:470000-557500 GCA_023014485.1 Bathynomus jamesi | reverse complement strand
TGCTTGTATTTGTAAAATAAGAATCACTCATGTCATAGCATCCCTTCAGCGAGGAGGTCGGAGCCCTCTTCGAGGAGGCCGAGGGCCTCTTCTCTTTTAAATTCCGGCCTGAGCCATGGTCGAAAGAGGTCGAAACTCTCCCCCTGTAAATTAAACTTAGAAGCTGAGCATTGCCTGTACATTTTAGCAGTAAATTACCTTAAGAAAAAGTCTTTATCTTCCCCTTCGAGTTTTGCTCTCTTCAGAGAATTTAGTCTTGAATAGAGAAACATAAGTTCCCGATATGTTATAAGAAGCATTAGGGAACCTTCAGAGAATTTAGTAAGTTTTCACGGAATCCTCCGAACCACTACAGAAGAACTCGGAGAGTAGTATAGAAGAAACTACTGCAAGTAACAAATCCGTTGCTACCTCCTAACCAAAACCCCCGTCGACTTCGAACCAAACCAGGCCAAAGACGGAGGGGTTAACATATATATATATATATATATATATATATATATATATATGTGTGTATACATACACACACACATATATATATATATATAACGGAGATCTAGTTTCTGAAAACAAGGAAATGGCTACCTTACTAAACGAATTCTTTACGTCAGGTTTTACTATAGAAGATGTAACGAATATCCCCACAGTAATAGACATAATACCCTTTGATAATAGTAATATTTTGGATAATATTGTGGTTAATGAGGGCAGGTAATGCGCTATTTTGATAAAATGAAAATGCGTAAATCACCGGGGCCGGATTCCATATATCTCATACAACTAAAAGAATTAAAAGATAGCATTGTTGTGCCGCGAACAAAGATTTTTAATGCGTCTATTTCTGAGGGGTGCGTACCAGATAATTTCAAGTTAGCAAACATAATACCTATCTTTAAGAAAGGCGATAAAGGTGCGGCGGGAAATTATAGGCCAATCAGTTTAACGTCTGTTGTAGGTAAGCTACCGGAATCAATAATTAGGGATCGTATAGTCGAACACTTAAAATTGCATAAATTAGTTAGAAATACGCAGCACGGTTTTAGGCGAAACATATCTTGCTTAACTAATCTTTTAGAATTTTTCCAAAGCGTGGTTGACGTTTACGATAGTCATCGGGCGGTTGATGTAGTGTATTTAGATTTTCATAAAGCGTTTGACACCGTACCGCACAAAAGACTCATTGAGAAAACTAAGGCTCATGGAATCAGGGGTGTAGTAATAAATTGGCTAGAAGAGTGGTTGCGAGGCAGGAAACAGAGGGTGGTCGTTGATGGAGCGGAGTCGTGTTGGGCTAATGTAGCGAGTGGCGTTCCTCAGGGTTCTGTATTGGGCCCCTTGCTTTTTCTTATATATATTAACGATTTAGATGTCGGCCTAGTCAGTACAGTTTCAAAGTTTGCGGATGACACGAAGCTGGGTGGTAGGGCGATTAATGACGAAGATAGAGGTAAAATTCAGAATGATCTGAATAAAATCGTTGATTGGTCAGTCACATGGCAAATGAGATTTAACGTCGATAAGTGCAAAATTTTACATATAGGTTCGTGTAATAGTAATTTTGCGTATAGTATGTCAGGCAAGTTGTTGATAAGCGTAGAGCAGGAAAAAGATTTAGGAGTTATAGTCACTGGTGATTTAAAAGTAGCGAAAAAAAGTACAGCAGCGGTCAATAAAGCGAACAAAGTGTTAGGTTTTATAGCTCGGAATTTTGAGTACAAATCGCACGATATTATAGTTCCTCTTTATAAATCATTAGTTAGACCCCATTTGGAGTACGCGATCCAATTTTGGAATCCGCATATGCGCAAAGATATAGACAAAATCGAAAGAGTTCAAAGACGATCAACTAAAATGATTCCGTCGCTTAGGTCAAAGTCTTACGAGGATAGGCTTAAAGAGTTAAAATTGACTACAGTCGAGAATAGGAGGCTAAGGGGTGATCTAATCCAAGTTTTCAAAATTATTAATGAGTTCGATAACGTAGAGAGAGATAGCTTTTTCGAAATATCTCAATATAATAGGACTAGAAATAACGGGTGTGATTTGACAAGTAGAAGGTTCGAGACAGCAGTTGCGAAAAGCTTTTTTATGCATAGAATAGTAAATAGGTGGAATAGTTTACCGGTAGAAGTAATTGGTAGCACGTCTATAAACATGTTTAAAAATCGATTAGACGCATATGTTGATAAGATAGATTTGATTCTCTTTTCATTAAAGATCACAATAACCAGACTGAAGGTCATAGTATGAAATTATTTAAGCCAAGATGTAGAACAAATTTAAGAAAACATAGTTGTGGGATATAGGGAGGCAGCATCTTGGAATAGGGGATACTCTCTGTCCTTACACACCCCATTTAAAGAGATTCCTCTGCCGAGCGGTGCGTCCCATAGTACTGTGAGGTATTGAAAAGCTCATGATCTTCACTTGCCCCACAAACACCTTTAAATGGGAGACCCAAAATGGGTGCACACACATTTCTACATTATTGTACAGTCTTTACAGCCACACCTACACTTTTCCTCCTAAATATATATATTGTAATATATAAGGTTGTAAATTGTGACTTGGTCCGCAATTGATATGGACCGTGACTTATTTTTGGTTGGCAAGGTACTGGTATTGATGGATACCGTAATGAAATTGACTGGATTCTTTGGATCTGATATATTTGTATGTCGGTTATAAATAGATAAAGAGTGTAACATATTTGCGGAGAGTAGTCTATTATGAATTGATCCTCTGGATCCAGAGATTTTATCTTTAGCTTTAAATTGATAATTAATTAGTTTTAAATTGAAAATTATTTAGTTTTGTAAAAATTGGTCGTTGCCAATGTACAGGCAGTTTTTACATAGTGGAGCCACCTCGATGGGCCGAAGTGGCCCCTAGTGTGCCCACTATAAAAATTTACTATGTTCTTCTGTTCTTGTGGTTCGGAACCCACGTAAAATTGTAGGCCCCCTCCGTCACCACGGAGGACATGCACAATACTCAATTACGAACACAGTTAGGTAGACCAGCCATGAGTGGATCCTAGGTTCTTTGTTGGTCTGAAACATTATAACATTATAACATTATTATACCGTATGTCCCACAAAAAAGTACACCCAACTTTAGATTGTACTAACTCCTCCAAAAATTGAGATATTTTGGATCTGTTTGTTTGATTTAATATAGCAAATTATTCTTTGTTAACGTTCAAATTTATTCATGTTTAAACGATTTAGTGTTTAAGCATCTGCTTTTAACTGAAGGGCACAGCAAAATGGGTTGCGCGGAATGATCATTTCTCCCAGCCAGATAGCTCCTCTTGCTTTGACCAATGTGCTACTTTTTACGTCGAAGGATATTGCAAATATTTTTTTAAAATAATTCGAACTTTTGTATCTAAGATACGAGTCATACATATAAATGAAGAATCTGAATTACTAAATTTATAAATAACTTTGAAACCCTTATCATGCAGTTTACACGCAGGCAGCGCGTTCTCATGGTCACAACTTATCTGCAAACTAAAAGCTTAAAACAAGTTCAGAATACCTTCGAACTGCAATTTCCCGATAGAGCTTCTCCAACTAAACATACAATTTTGAAGAATGTTCGGAAATACAAAGAAGGAACGGTCCTCAATTTGAACAAAGGACGTTCAGGCCATCCGAAGACGGCAAGAACAAACGAGAACATTCAGCATGTTCGGCATTTATTAGAGAGACAGCCAAAAGTGTCCACCAGGCGAAATGGTACAGAACTCTCACGCATGTCATTTCATCGAATAGTTCGTGTAGATTTGAATTTCTACCCATACAGAATGGAAATTCGACATCAACTCATTGAAGGAGATCTACCTCGCCGCCTAAGATTTGCCCAGTGGTTTCTTGAAAAACCAGAAAGATTCACGGAACAATTAGTGGTTGGAAATGAGGCGGCCTTTTTTATGAATGGTCTAGTGAACACACAAATCTGCCGTCAGTATGCACCAAAAAATCATCCACCTGACAATCATATCTATCTACGAAAAGAATAACTCTAGACAAAAACTGTCTCTCTGGGTAGGACTGTGCGGTAATGGAGCGGTAATTGGAACGGTCTTTTACGATGGTAATCTAAATGGTGAAGCTTACCTAGAAATGATAGACCGAGAAATCCTTCCACAAATATGTATTACTTATGGAAACCGATTTAATCGTATTTGGTGGGTGCAAGACGGAGCTCCTGCTCACAGGAGAGTTATTGTGAAGGAACGCTTGCAGAAAGTCTTCCACCAAAGAGTAATTGCTACAGGCCATGACATTGAATGGCCTCCCAGAAGCCCTGACTTGACCCCGTGTGATTACTTTTTATGGGGTCATTTGAAAAATAGAGTATTTGCATCACAACCTATCAATTTAGATGATTTGAGGACTCGCATCACAGCTGAAATCAACTTGTTAAAAGACAATCCAGATCTTATCAAAAGAGTGATGGGGAAGATGAGAGCTCGACTCCAGATTTGTATCGATAAGAATGGCGGTCATGTTGAAAGAAAACGAAACTAAGCATAACTTTTGCAATAAGGAATAAAGAAAAATCTGCTTTGTATCTTATTAAAATTATGTTAAAGTATCTATTATTATGTATTTGTCTTTTCATTACATCGATAGCACACATTATTTTTTCATTGACCAATTTTGCGCAATCCATTTTGTTGTACCCTTCAGTTATATATATATATATATATATATATATATATATATATATATATATATACACACACACACACACACACACACACATATATATATATATATATATATATATATATATATATATATATATTTCAACTGCAAAGAACACGCAGTATAATTAACGTAAAGAACGACGCTTGTATAGGAGAACATTCCGCGCAAGATGAGGAGGGAGAACGAACAAATATATATATATATACAGGGCGTCCCAAAAAAATGTATACACACTTTAAATAATTATAAAGGCAGTGTTTATTAAAATACATTTCATTTTCAAAATGTAATAGAATCTACAGACATTATTTAATTGTTTTGTCAACGCCTGTTTTCAAACTGACGTCCGTTCTGGTCCAGGCACTGCTGATAACGCGAAGCAATGGAATCGCAAACATCACGAAACATTTCGTTTGGTATTTGTGTGCATTCTCGTTCAATGGCTGCTCTCAATTCAGCGACTGTTGCAGGTTTTATAGCGTAGCCTTTGTCTTTTAAGTATCCCCATAAAAAAAGTCTAGTGGTGTGAGGTCTGGTGAACGCGGAGGGTATTCTACGAAACCCTTCGTCCAATCCACATCCACATCGTGCCAAGTACCACTCGCAATACTCCACTCTTCGGTCCGGATCATCTTCATTAATAGCATGGACTAATCTTGGAATGTAACTTTCCATTGACAGCGCTTCAAAATGCGTTGGACAGACGATTCTGAAATTCCTACCTCACGACTCGCTTGCCGCACAGATTTTCTTGGACTTTGGTGATACGTTTCCAGTACTCTTTCTTGCTTTGTGAAGCTTGTCGATGTCCGTGGTCTTCCGGAACGCTTCTTGTGGACATTCTGAACAGTTCCATCGGCTTCAAACTTATCTCTAATTCGAGTGATGGTAAGTCGCGTTGGTGGATCTGTTTGAAACTCCATCCTAAACTGTCTTTGCACTTCAACTGCGTTTTCACACTTCCAGTAGCATTTTAGAATGAATTTCCTTTGTTCAAAGCTTAGTCTGACTGCCATTATTAATTCTAATGGGTTTAACTTGGAAAGAAAGAAACATCAATTGAGCTATCAGCTGTTAAAGTGTGTATACATTTTTTTGGGACGCCCTGTATATACAGTATATATGTATATAATATATATATATATATATATATATATATATATATATATATATATAATATATATATATATATAATATATATAATGTAATGTTATAATAATGTTATAATGTTTCAGACCAACAAAGACCCTAGGAACCACTCATGGCTGGTCTAACTAACTGTGTTCGCAATTGTGTATTGTGCACGTCCTCCGTGGTGGCGGAGGGGACCTACAATTTTACGTGGGTTCCGAACCACAAAGAACATAAGAAACCTTTATAGTGGGCACACTAGGGGCCACTTCGGCCCATCGAGGTGGCTCCACTATGTAAAAACTGCCCGTACATTGGCACAACCAATTTTTACAAAACCAAACAATTATCAATCTAAAACTAATCAATTATCAATTTAAAACTAAAGATAGAATCTCTTGATCCGGAGGATCAAGTTATAATAGAATACTATCCACAAATATGTTACATTCTATATCTATTTATAACCGACATGCAAATATATCAGATCCAAAGAATCCACTCAGTTTCATTACGGAATCCATCAATACCAGTAGCTTGCCATCCAAAAATAAGTCACGGTCCATATCAATTGTGGACCAAGTCACAATTTACAACTATATACATTACAATATATATATTTAGGAGGAAAAGTGTACGTTTGGCTGTAAAGACTGTACAGTAATGTAGAAATGTGTGTGCACCCATTTTGGGTCTCCCATTTAAAGGTGTTTGTGGGGCAAGTGAAGATCATGAGTTTTTCAATACCTCACAGTACTATGGGGGGCACCGCTCGGCAGAGGAATGTCTTTAAATTGGGTGTGTAAGGACAGAGAGTATCCCCTAACCCAAGATGTTGCCTCCCTCTATCCCACAACACTTGTAAAACTATGTTTTCTTAAATTTGTTCTACATCTTGGCTTAAATAATTTCATACTATGACCTTTAGTCTGGTTATTGTGATCTTTAATGAAAAGAGAATCAACATCTATCTTATCCAACCCTTAATTTTACTACCTTAAACTATACCCAATCTATCAACATATGCGTCTAATCGATTTTTAAACATGTTTATAGACGTGCTACTAATTACTTCTACCGGCAAACTATTCCACATATTTACTATTCAATGCGTAAAAAAGTTTTTGGCAACTGCTGTTTCGAACCTTCTACTTGTCAAATTACACCCGTTATTTAGAGTCCTATTATATTGAGATATTTCGAAAAAGCTATATCTCTCTATGTTATCGAACCCATTCATAATTTTGAAAACCTGGATTAGATCACCCCTTAGCCTCCTAGTCTCGAGTGTAGTCAATTTTAACTCTTTAAGCCTATCCTCGTACGACTTTGACCTAAGCGACGGAATCATCTTTAGTTGCTCGTCTTTGAACTCTTTCGATTTTGTCCATATCTTTGCGCGTATGCGGAACAAAATTGGATCGCGTACTCTTAATGGGGTCTAACTAATGATTTATAAAGAGGAACTATAATATCGCGCGATTTGTACTCAAAATTCCGAGCTATAAAACTTAACACTTTGTTCGCTTTATTGACCGCTGCTGTACTTTGTTTCGCTACTTTTAAATGACCAGTGACTATAACTCCTAAATCTTTTTCCTGCTCTACGCTTATCAACTCCTTCCCTGACATGCTATACGCAAAATTGCCGTTACGCGAACCTATATGTAAAATTTTGCACTTATCGATGTTAAATCTCATTTGCCATGTGACTGATCAGTCAACGATTTTATTCAGATCATTCTGAATTTTACCTCTATCTTCGTCATTAATCGCCCTACCACCCAGCTTCGTGTCATCCGCAAACTTTGAAATTGTACTGACTAGGCCGACATCTAAATCGTTAATATATATAAGAAAAAGCAAGGGGCCCAATACAGAACCCTGAGGAACGCCACTCGCTACATTAGCCCAACACGACTCCGCTCCATCAACGACCACAATCTGTTTCATACCTCGCAACCACTCTTCTATCCAATTTTTGAAAATCTAAATACACTACATCAACCGCCCGATGATTATCGTAAACGTCAACTACACTTTGAAAAAATTCTAAAAGATTAGTTAAGCAAGATTTGTTTCGCCTAAAACCGTGCTGCGTATTTCTAACTAAGTTATGCAATTCTAAGTGTTCGACTATACGATCTCTAATTACACTGGTCTGCATTTGAAATTTTTTTCCTGAGGTCAAGGTTTTTTTTAGTTGTTCTTTTATAATTTTTGCATGCTGAATTCAAAAATGTAACTCATTTTCCTCAATCAGGTCAGGTTTTTATGCTATCTCAATTTAAAAAAAAATAGATAATTCGAAAATAATCGTTATGAAATTAGCAAGTTTATTTTTTTAAAACGGACTTAAATTGACAGAAAATGTACAAAGTATATAAAAAATGGTACACGAGTACAGTTAGTGTGGACGAAAGGGCTTTCTCAAAGACTTTCGTCTGTGTTCCACAGCTGGAACGTCTCTCTTGAGGCACCAGCTGTAGTCCGCGAGCATGTTCACATCCCAGTTGCCCTGGTACCTCTCTTCCATCACTCGAATATCCTGGTGGAAGCGCTCTCCTTGCTCCTCGCTGACATCACTGCAGTTGTCCGGAAAGTAGTCTAAATGCGAGCTGAGAAAATGCATCTTTATGGACATACGTGCACCAAGAGCCTGGAAGCTCTGCAGGAGCTCCTCGACAACACGTTCGTACTCCGGACTTCGGTGGTTGCCCAGAAAATTCGTGACAATGGACTTGAATGCGAGCCAGGCATTGATCTCATTGTCCTCCAGACTTTCGTTGAATTGAGCATCTTTCATTAGCTCCCTGATCAAAAATACCTGCTTTCAGTTTGCCCTCACTGACGCGTGGAAATTTCTGATTCAGGAAAGCGAAAGCTCGGCTTTCTTTGTTGAGTGCTCTGACGAAATTTTTCATAAGTCCGAGCTTGATGTGCAGTGGCGGAAGTAGAATCATCTGCGGATTCACGAGAGCGTGTGACAGAACGTTGAGCGAACCTGGTTCCAGGCCACGTCTTGCTGGCCAGTCGCGTTGTACGTACTGTTGCTTGTCTGCTCGGCTGTCCCACAGACAGAGAAAACAAGGGTATTTCTTGTAGACCCAGCACTAGGGTTATAACCTATAAATATATATATATATATATATCAGGGCCTAAATATATATATATATATATATATATATATATAATATATATATATATATATATATATATATATATATATATATCAGGGCCTAAATATATATATATATAATATATATATAGCAAACAACCACAGGGAAAAGGAAACACGAAGTCCGAGCGCTTTCGTGATATATTCACATTATCAAGGATAATGTGAATATATCACGAAAGCGCTCAGACTTCGTGTTTCCTTTTCCCTGTGGTTGTTTGCTTATTAATAAGATCACGTGTTATTTTGTGATTTTAGTGCATATATATATATATATATTTGTATTTTTTTTTGTAGACACGAACATACCTTTAGGTCTCCGCATATCATCCAATTGTGATGTTTGTACTTCAAAGCAGTTAGCGAAAGCTCCATGTTACTATAACTTTCAGTCATCTGCACCGAGTGACCCACCGGAAACAGACGCGACCTTGTTACCATTGTAGAGTAGTACTGCTTTCAAGCTTCTGCTTGAGGAGTCGAGGAAGAGCCGCCATTCTGTAGGGTCATATGCTAAACCCATAGCTGCAATGAGGCCGTTGACGTTGTTACAGTAAACCAGCGAAGCTTCTTCGTCCAACGTGAAATATTCTCGAAACTCTTCTTCGCGGCTGCGATACCAGAAGAATGTTGTTTCTGGAGCTAACAAACGATTTTCGCGAAGACGTGACCCTAGCAACTGAGCAGATTCTTTGGACAAGCACAAATCTCTTGTCAAATCGTTCAACTCAGCTTGGCTCAAGAGTTTGGGTTGACTTGTCTCGGCAGTAGGTTGGTATGTACCAGATATGTCACCGTCATCCATTTCTTCATCTGAGTCGAACGACGAATCAAAGTTGTCGGGCGGTGTTGGAATTGGAATTTCTGGTCCGTGAGGCACTGGCTTTATGGCAGATGGCACTTCTGGATACTTTACGTGTTGCTTGTTTTTTCGATTTATGCCTAAAAGGAAACAGATAAAGACAGATAAAGATAAGATAAAGACATATCTCATATATTGTCAGGCATATTTTTGTAAGTATAAAATGAAATTCATACTAAATTCATACTAACTTACCTTGTAGGTTTGTCATACAGAAATAACAGTCAGTAGTATGATCTCTTCCTTCCCTCCACACCATTGGGACACCAAAAGGTAGACACTCTACCTTCTTGTGGCTCCAGCGCCGCAGACTTTCAACGCACGTTTTGCAGCATATGTGAGGGGCAAAGGCTTTGTCCTGGTCACCAAGTTTAACTCCAAAGTAGGCGTGATAGCTAGCTTTTCATCACAAAATGTGTGATGTTTGACTACCGGTCTGACATAGTGACTTTACCACAGATGTAGCAGAACCTGTTTGGGTCATTCTTGCACATTCTATTCATGCTGAAAAACAGTAATGACAATCGTAATTAGAAATAAGTTGTGTCTGTTTATTATAGAGAGCTTGGCTAACACTTGGCTAAAATGTAAGTCTGTTTTAAAAAAATAAACTTGCTCATTTCATAACGATTATCTAATTTTTTAAAAATTGAGATAGCATAAAAACCTGACCTGATTGAGCAAAATGAGTTACATTTTTCAATTCAGCATGCAAAACTTATAAAAGAACAACTAAAAAAACCTTGACCTCAAAAATGACGCAGACCAGTGTTATTGATTGCAGTAGCTTACCTACAACAGACGTTAAACTGATTGGCCAATAATTTCCCGCCGCACCTTTATCGCCTTTCTTAAAGATAGGTTTTATGTTTGCTAACTTGAAATTATCTGGTACGCACCCCTCAGAAATAGACGCATTAAAAATCTTTGTTAGCAGCACAACAATGCTATCTTTTAATTCTTTTAGTTGTATGGGATATATGGAATCCGACCCCGATGATTAGTTTCTCCATTATTTTCCAAGTGTAAATAATGGTGTATCTCTCTCTTCTCCTTTCCAGTGAGTATAGGTCTAGTTCGAGTAACCTTTCCCAGTAATTTAGTGCTTTGCACCCATTGATCTTGACTGTGAAGCTTCTCTGGATCCCTTCCAGCTGTCTAATGTCTTCTCTTTTATATGGGGATGTTAGGTCCGAGCAGTATTCCAATTTGGGTATTATCAAGGTTTTCAGTAGTGGAATCATTACATTCCTATCCCTTCGTTTAAAGGTTTTCAATATCTGTGCCGTTATTCTCTTTGCTCTGTTAACTGCTATCTTATTTTGTGTCTCAAATTTCGCATCATCTGTCATTACAACCCCTAAATCTTTTGCTCTGGGATTTCTCTGAATTTGCTCTCCATTTGGAGTATAATATTCCATGGATTTTAGGTCTTCTCTTTTTCTGTACCGTAATAGCTGAAATTTCTCGGTGTTAAACTTCATATTGTTGTCTTCCGTCCACTTGTAGATTTTGTTTATGTCGGTTTGTAGGGATCTTATGTCTTCTGGGTTTCTTATTTTTCTACTGATCTTTGTGTCATCCGCAAAGGATGTTACTGTGCTGTCTCTGGTAACTTCCTCATCTATGTCAGTTAGCATGATTATGAAGAGTAGTGGAGCTAATACTGTTCCTTGTGGCGCTGAGCTGAGGACCTCTGATTCTGATGAAGATACTCCTTGTACTGTAACGACTTGCCGCCGCTCACTGAGGAAATTATATATCCATTTCCCTACTTTTCCTGTTATTCCCATATATTTCAGTTTATGTATTATGATTCCGTGGTCACACTTGTCGAACGGTTTAGCAAAGTCTGTGTATAGTACATCATAGTTTTCATTACTTTCCAGTGAATCAATAATGTTGTTGTAGTGTTCCATTAGTTGTGAGAGGCATGATCTGCCTGACCGAAACCCGTGTTGGTTATCATTGAATTTTTTCTGCGTTTCCAAAAAGTCACAGATTTTCTGTCTAACTATTCTTTCAAATATTTTAGTGAGATGGAATGTAACCGATACTGGCCTATAGTTTTTGGCCTCGGATCGATCTCCTCCTTTATATATTGGAACTATGTTCGCGCTCTTCAGGATGCCGGTATTTCTCCCGTGTCTAGTGATCGTCTCCATATCCAGTACAGGGGCTCAGCAATTGCATTCTTGCAGTTTTTGATCAGTCTGGCATTCCATTTATCCGGTCCTGCCACTGAGTGTGTTTTTAGTTTCCCTATGGCTTGTGTAATGTCGTCCGTCGTAAAGTCGAAATCCGTTATACTTTCCCCTTGCGGTTCTTCTTCAAAGAACGCGTTTCTACCGCATATCAATTTGTCAGTTTTTGGGATACTGAAAGATGATTCGTACTGAGCTCTTAATATTTCAAATACTTCTGTTAGATCATCCGATAAAGCACTGTTCTCATTTTTTAAAGGTCCGATAGTCGCATGGTTTTTCGATTTTCTTTTTGCAAAATTATAGAAGTACTTTGACTTAGCCTTTATCGCTTCTATAACGTCGTCTTCTTCTTTTTCTGTATGCTTCTCGATTAGTTCCTGTATGACGACATCGCTACTTTGCAGTTTATCATTTAATATTTTTCTGATGTTGTTATCTTTACAATTACTTTAAACAAAGCTGGGCACTTGCGGTTTTTTTTGCGGTACTGCGGTACTGCGGTACTACCGCACTACCAAACCGGTATCGCATAACGCAGTACCGCAAAGGATCGCTGAAAGTACAGCAGTACCGCTACCGCATTTTTTGCGGTACTGCGTTATGCGGTACCGGTTTGGTAGTGCGGTAGTACCGCAGTACCGCAGTACCGCAAAAAAAAACGCAAGTGCCCAGCTTTGTTAAAATTAAATACTTAGTGTGCAGTCACTCTTTTTCTCTTTCGAAACAGTGCTCTCTTTTATCTTTCGAACCTGCTTCTCTTTCCTCTTTGTTGTATCTTTGGGCATGTTTTTCCACAATTTCTAACGTCTTCTCCTCTAACGTCATTAGCATCTCCGTTGTCTTGGCCTCGAAAATGGTTTTCCAATCTATTACTTCCATGCTGGCTGTCACATCTTCCCAGTTTATAGTTTTGGAGTGAAAATTAAAAATTTCGAATTTGCTTTTTTCTGTTGTGCGTGTTCTTTCCTTTCCTGTTGTCTTTATATTAGTTGTTATTTCAAGGATGTTGTAGTCCGATATCGTACTTGGGGATATTTCTACATTATCAATTAGATTACTGTTGTTTGTGAATACCAAATCTAGGCAGTTGTTTTTCTTGTGTTTTCTGTTATTTTTTGCGTTAACATAAATTCATCAGCTAGAGCTAGTAGCATTTTCACCTGCTCCTGGTCTTCTCGTGTGCCCCCTTTGTCCTGGTGAATACATATATTTTTCCCTATCCTTTTATATTTCATGAATGGGAAATTAAAATATTATATATATATATATATATATAAGCAAACAACCACAGGGAAAATGAAAAGGAAACACGAAGTCCGAGCGCTTTCGTGATATATTCACATCTTCAAGGAGAAACAAACAATAGGCATAGTTTACAAAGTAAATGAGTTAAATACACAAGCAAAAAATTCCCAATCGGCAACTCAAATTAAAGACCATAAAACCCTCTAAAGATTTTTTCAATAGATAACATAATCTGTAGGCTACTAAATTACTGAATATAAAAGAACTATATAGATGAAATTAGACAAAAAACCAGTACAGTTATTAGAACTAGTATTTAATTAAAGCAGGCAATTAAGTGGCAAGACTTTAATGAAAACAAAGGGAATGGTGCCATCGTCTTACAGAATATTCCAAAATTTCCACAAACAGTCTGAAAAAAAAAATCCGTTCTTTCTACTTTGTTCCTAAGAGGCCTACGAATTTGTAGCCCAGAGTTCATTGACGACGAAATTAGTAAAATATACAAAATTGCGTTTGATTTAAAATATCCAAAGAACTGCATAGATAAGTCCTTAAAAATGGCAAAGAAAACCTTCTACGAAGTAAAGGACAAGATTCCTTATAACACAAAAAATGTTTTAGTGTTACCATTCAGAGAAAATTTCCTTGATCTGCCGAATCTGCTGAGGACTTTTAACGTAAATGTTGCGTTCAAAAATTTAGATGTAATTAAGAATTCATTGATTAAGAACTCCCATTTAAGTGAACAGGGTTGTGTACATAAAATCCCATGCACAATATGTAATAAATTTTACATTGGCCAAACTGGTAAGACCCTTGAGTTACGTATTAAGCAGCATCAATACAGTATAAGAAGTGGCCAGGAATCTAACGCCATTTTCATCCACGTAAGAGATACTAATCATCCCATTGACTGGAAAAATGCTTCCAAATTAAGGTTTAGTAAATCTATTGTTAGCAGAAATATACTTGAATGAAGTGTGATCAAGAATAATGCGGACTTGGTCCTTAATATTAGCCCTGGGCTGTATAAATTAGACTCGTGCATTGTTAGAAAGTTGGCAAAGGGCCTATTGTTTTCTTGACCGCATTCTTGCCCCCTAACGCTTTGCCTTGGTTAAATAAATATTATTTTAAGAACTGTTAACATTCTTATGTGTCCATTTTAATTGTAATATTTCTTTCGTATATAATCTTTGTGTGCTTGGTGGTTTATTGCACTTTTCAACTGGTTGGCTATTGGGAAAACAATTTTTTTTTTTCAGACTGTTTGTGGAAATTTTGGAATATTCTGTAAGACGATGGCACCATTCCCTTTGTTTTCATTAAAGTCTTGCCACTTAATTGCCTGCTTTAATTAAATACTAGTTCTAATAACTGTTATAATAATTTTTGTTCTCTGTACTGGTTTTTTGTCTAATTTCATCTATATAGTTCGTTTATATTCAGTAATTTAGTAGCCTACAGATTATGTTATCTATTGAAAAAATCTTTAGAGGGTTTTATGGTCTTTAATTTGAGTTGCCGATTGGGAATTTTTTTGCTTGTGTATTTAACTCATTTACTTTGTAAACTATGCCTATTATTTGTTTCTCCTTGAAGATGTGAATATATCACGAAAGCGCTCGGACTTCGTGTTTCCTTTTCCTTTTCCCTGTGGTTGTTTGCTTATTAATAAGATCACGTGTTATTCTGTGATTTTAGTGCATATATATATATATGAAAAATTATTTCACGAAAGTGACACGTGAAAAATATTTATGATGAATAAAACCGCGAAGGGAAAAGAAACACAAAGTGGTGCTCAAGCGCTTTCGTCTAATGACATCCTCAGGAACACTGGAGTGAAAGGAGAGTTCAAGGCAATATATAGGTTACAAAAATAAACATATATATATATTATATATATATATATATATATATATATATATATATATATAGTAAGTATAGAAAAAATTATATCATACATATATATATAAATATATATATAATAAAATTAAAATATAAAATTAATAAATATTCATAAAATTCAAATGGCTTGTTTATGAAACAGGTCACAAAAGAATAAAGAAATAAAAATAAATATAAATATAAATTGGAAAAAAAAAAAAAATTACAAAACAATGCCTTAGTGATAAGTATATGTCACAGCCTAAATAACCATAAAGAAATAAACCAACAGATAAAAAACCAAAAATTGTAAGTGGAGTCTACAAATTCAAGCTCAAAAGGAAAGTTTACAATCAATTTATTAGATGATGCAAAATTGATATACAGTATATGTCACAAAGAAATAAAGAAATAAACCAAAAAAAAATAATAATAAATTGAAAAATAAATTTTAAGAGAGGCACACAAATTTATAAGGGAAAAAATTACCAAAGGTTTTTTAGTTATTGTCTGAATCATGCATACTATGGTCACAAACGAATAAAAAAGCACAAGTAAATATAAATTGGAAAACAAAATGATGCCTAGATGACAGTGATGTAGTCGAGACCACCAAGTCCGAGACTGAGACCGAGACCGAGACCTGATCCTGTGAGACCAAGATCGAGACCGAGATCAAAGGTTCGAGATCGAGATCTACCTTCCGAGATCGAGACCCTTAAAATTCGAGACCGAGATCGAGATCGAGACCAAGCTCATACCCTTCCAATTTGTTTTACACCACTATGGATATGTGAAGGGTTGTCGAGTTATTCTATGCTTTATTGAATTTATCGGTACTGTTTTCTTTATGCTGTATTTCTTGCATTATTTTTGTGTGAAGCATTTTATTTTTTCAAATACATATTGGATGGGAGGATAATCGTTTTTATCACGCCACAGAGGTTGACACGCCGTTTGGCAACACTAAGTGGCCTTATGATATATACTTATATATAATATATATATAATTCTCTATTTAGTGTTTCCATTTTCAATAAAATTAATCTGACGGGGGCGGGGGGGGGGGACAAATTTTTTTGTAGCGCTAACCTAAAAAAATCCAGACCCACATACCCCCGCAAGACAAACGTGGCAACTCAAAACAGGGTGACTGATTAGTGAATACCTAGAGTCCCTTACTTTTACAAACTTTCATAAACATTCTGAACTGTGTCTGTTCAACCAAGCCACCATCATGAGTATGCCAATAACATGTATTTTTCATTACGGTCTCGAAAGGTCTCGGGGAGAAAAACCGAGACCGCGTCTGTCGAGACCGAGATCGAGACCGAGATCTAAATAGCGGAGACCGAGATCGAGATCGACATCTGCAAATTGGGTCTCGAGACCTACATCACTGCTAGATGATAAGCACACCGGACAAAAAATTAGTCACCCCTCTCAGAATGTACCTAATAACGTGTGACGGCGCCTCTGGCCTTGATAACCGCACGAATCCGGCGAGGCAGAGACTCTACGAGGTTGTGCATGTACTGAACATCGATTTGCTGCCACTCGTTCATCAGCCGGTCCCGAAGTTCCGCCAGAGTCCTGCGCTTCACTTTCTGTTTCCTGCCTGAACAACACCTTCGACGCATTCAGGATTAAAGGCTTCATTGGACCTGCGATGTACTCGTCGCCTCCCATCATTGGAGAACAAACAAAATCGGGACTCATCGGACCAAATTACACGTTTCCAATCTGCCGCAGTCCAGTTTTTGTGCCTCTGAGCCCATTTAAAACGTGCCAATTTGCAGAGCTGGGCACTTGCGTTTTTTTGCGCGTTTTTTTGCGGTACTGCGGTACTGCGGTACTACTACCGCAATACCAAACCGGTACCGCATAACGCAGTTCCGCAAAGGATCGCTGAAAGTACAGCAGTACCGCTACCGCATTCAAATTTCCCGCGGTACTTTCCGCGGTACCGACCAACACGGTAGTACCGCAGTACCGCAGTACCGCAAAAAAAAACGCAAGTGCCCAGCTCTGCCAATTTGTGACTTGCTGTTAACAGCGGCCTCTTCCGTGGTACCCTGCTCCAGATGTCCATCGCATGCAGTTCTCGTCGCAATGTCCGTTCTGAAATTGGTCGCTGGAGAACCTCATTGGTTTCTTGGAGCAATTGTTCTCTGGTTTGAAAACGATTTGCAGTTACTAGACGAGAAACATGGCGGCGGCCACTATTGTCGAGAATTGTTTTCCGGCCACAGTTACGCCGTCGATTGTCAGTTGATTGCGAACTACACCACTCTTTGTAAACTCGCTGGACAGTACGCGTTGACACACCAACAAATTGGGCTACTTCAGACATTTTGTGTCCGTGGGCTCTGCCAAACACGATGGCTCCTTTTTGCCACTGAGTAACGTCTGCCTCACGACCCATTTTGCAGACTACATCCAACACACACTTTGTTCTTCACCACCTCACGAAACAGATCTGATCCTGTGTGCTACGTCACCGCTACTTGTCACTTACCAATGCTACATCAGCGCCCTCTGTGTGACCTTGAACTTCCTACTATCGGTGCTATTAGGGGTGACTAATTTTTTGTCCGGTGTGCTTATATGAAGAACTATAAAAATATTTACAACATATATAAGGTATATATACGAAATATAAACGCAATATATAAAGAATATATATACAGTATATGCATAAGGGAAAAAATTACCAAAGGTTTTTATAATTATTGTCTGAAAAATCGGTAGGTCACAAAAGAATAAAGAAATAAAAATAAATATAAATTGGAAAAATTACAAATAATACAACTACGCATGTATACCCGCATAACCAAATATATATATATATATATATATATATATATATATATATATATATATATATACACACACACACACACACACACACATATATATATATATATATATACATATACATACATACACACACACACACACACACATATATACATATATACACACACACATATATATATATATATATATATATATACATACATATATATATATATATATATATATATATATATATATATATACATATACATACATATATACATATATATACATATACATATACATACATACACATACATACATACACATACACGCATACAGCAATAAATTGAAAAATACAATTGTAAGAGAAACATACAGATTTATAAGGAAACAGAGACAAAAACAAATTTTTACCACAGATTTAGCAACCTGCCCTTTTTGTTTAAATCCATTCTGAAGGAATTCAGAGCAACGGGATCGAGTTGAAACAGACCTTTACTCATGTTAAAGTTATATGTAAGTTGAATTATAGCCGACTCAAGAATATTTCTATTAACAATGTTGCTAGAGTGAAACAAAACTGAAGCATTATTCCAATCAATACAATGGGATAACTCTGACAAATGGACAAAAAGGGCACTGGACAACTGTCCCGTTCTAACGGAGTATTGATGCTGTTTTACACGCGTTTGCAAATCCTTTCCCGTCTGACCTATGTAAAAGGAATCACATTGCTTACACCCAATTTTATAGATAATGCCTAAATTATTGGTAGGGCTATTTTTTACTATGATGTTTTTCACAATATTGTTATATGAAAAAACTACACTGATATCCAAAAGTTTAAATACATTAGCAATGCCTAAGAAGCCCGGGAAAAATGGAAGTACTAAAATATTCTTTGACAAGGCGCGAGTGTTATTATTCACACGATAGAAGGTTCGTTTAGCCTTATTAAGACAAGATTCCATGAACGCAGATGGGTAACACAACTCACTTCCAATACCTTTGATATTTTCCAATTCGGCATCGATGTATTCCGGACTGGCGATCCTAAGAGCGCGGAGAAACATTGAGGAAAATATGGCCTTTTTAATAGGGGTGTCATGCAATGTTCCCTCTAAGGTGTGCGCGTGTGCGCGCGCACACGCGTTGTGGAACCCGCGCACACAGCAAAATAAAATGCTCATAGGATCAAGCGTATCATGAGTCACGGCAGAAAATGAAGTAATTTAAAAATTTCAGTTTAATGAATTCTATAAGGAACAAATTAAGAAACCGCTTGAAAGAAAATCATTTGGACATGCTCATGCGAATTAAAAGTTACCTGAATGATGACGGATGTATTAATCTTCATAGTTTATTTGGACTGGGCAAATGCTAAAGATCGTAGGGAGAAATCATAACACTGGTATGCATATGAATTTTTTTTGTCTGCTGTGAGGGTTTTTTCAACTCATGTTATATAATTCGACCATGCTGAATTCGAAAATGACATTGGTTTTCCTCAATCAGGTCAGGTTTTCTCTCTATTGGCCATTTATTATAAGTCCAATTTTATCCCCAAATTTATTGATTTTTTTAGCTTAAACACTGTAGATACGAGTAATATTATAAGAACACTCGTGAAAAATGAAAACATTGTGTGAATAAATACTTTTATTCATACAATGAATATGGAAAAAAGTTTATTGAGGAAGGAATGAAGTTTTTTTGGCTTTCCGTCTGTGTTTTTCTTCGGGCACGTCTCGCTTCAAACACCAGCAATAGTCCGCCAGCATATTGATATCCCAGTTTCCCTGGTACCTCTCTTCCATTATTTTGATATCTTGGTGAAATCGTTCACCCTGTTCCTCACTATAATCCCCGCAATTTTCAGGAAAATAGTCCAAGTGGGACCACAAAAAGTGCATTTTTATGGACATGCGCGACCCATGAGCTTTGAAAGCTTCCATCAAGTTTTCGCCAACGGACTCGTATTCTGGACTTCTACGCTTGCCAAGAAAATCAGTGACAACTGATTTGAATGCCTGCCAGGCATTCTTCTCAGTTGGAGTCATTGCGTTTTCGAACTGAGTATCCTTGATCAAAGTTCGAATTTGAGGACCATCAAAAACCCCAGCATTTAGTTTAGCATCAGATATATGAGGAAATTTACTCTCGAGATATCGGAATGCTGAACCCTCCTTATTCATTGATTTGATGAAATTTTTCATCAAGCCCAGCTTAATATGAAGTGGTGGGAGCAAAATTTTTGTTGGTGGTACAAGGGGCACTGAAACGACATTATGCGACCCAGGTTCAAAATTCTCTCTGGATGCCCATTCACGCTATGCATAGTGCTTCTCATCCGCTCGGCTATCCCATTTGCAGAGGAAACATGGGTATTTCGTGTATCCCCCTTGCATTCCCAATACAAATGCCACAATCTGAAAAAAAATGAAAATATTTAAAGAATTTAGAGAATTTGTTCTATCAGATAAAAAAATCTATGCATTGGACTGTATCACTTCTGTGGGGAAGTTAAGTGTTCTTATACGCTCTCAAATAACCTTTGGAAAAACAACATAGTCAATAGCAATAGTTTACTTATGATATTAGTATTACCTTCAAATCTCCACAGATCCTCCAGTTATGTTGGTCGTATACGAGAGCATCCAGTAAAATTTTCATGTTATCGTAGCTCTCAGTAAGTTGTACGGAATGTGCTACAGGGACTGATGCAACCCTATTCCCAATGTTGAGAAGTACTGCTTTCAAACTTCGTTTAGACGAGTCTATAAATAACCTCCATTCTGATGCGTTATATGGCAGGCCCAAGGATTCGATTAGCCCCTCAACATTGCAGCAGTACACTAAGGAAGAGGTATTTTCGTGCACTGCAAAAAACTTGCAGAATTCTTCCTCTCGTTTCCTATACCAGGAGAATGTTGTTCCCGGAGCCAGCAAGTTGTCCTCTCGAAGTCGTGAGCCCAAGATCTCGGCAGCTAATTTGGAAAGTCCTAAATCCCTGGTAAGATCATTAAGTTTGGCCTGGTTGAGAGGCCTCGGCTCATTTGAAGCGGTATTTTGAGGTATATACGACTGGGACTGGTCATTGGCATTGGTCATTGATTCATCATCAGAATCATCGAAGTCCAGGGTTTGAGGTGGGTCGGGTATTGGAATTCCAGGACCATGGGGTACAGGTCTCATAGTAGAAGGAATGTCAGGGTATACAACAATGTGTTTATTCTTCTTGTTAACTCCTGAAAATAGAAACACAGAAACATGGATATAAAACTTGCATATGAAATAGAAGAAGCATTCAGACAGTGGCGGCTCGTGAGGGAAGGCTGCGGTCTGTAAGATATGAAATAGGTCGATGGAGTCTGTATATTTTCTTTCTTTTTCATTCATTCATATTGTCCCTTCGGGGACAATATGAATGAAAAAGAAAGAAAATATACAATCATTGTATATGTAAATGTAACTTGTATAACAATATGTATGTGTAAATGTATTTTCTATAACAATATGTATATGTAAATGTATGATTACCATTATGGTGAATATTATGCTATATATGGTGAATATTACATTATGGTGAATATTATGTCATGTTTCATACGAGGATTTCAAAATATTTAAGAAAAATAAATTTATAAGCCCACCTTGGAGGTTTGTCATGCAGAAATAGCAATCTGTCACGTGATCCTTTCCTTCTCTCCAAATCATGGGAATTCCAAAAGGCAAAGATTTCGCTCTGCCTTTGCTCCATCTTCTCAAATTTTCAATGCACGTCTTGCAGCACATATGAGGGCGAAATTTTTGTCCTGGTCCCCTAGCTTAATTCCAAAGTATGCTCTATACATTGTCTTCACAAATTTAGTGATTTGGGACTGGTTATTTGGCATGGTAACCGTCCCACATATGTAGCAGAATCTATTGGGATCATTTTTACACGCTCTATTCATTATGAAATATTTTATCTATATGCCTGAAAAGTAAAAAAAGATATTATACAAGTGAAACAAGTGATGATAGATGTTACTGTTCCAATTCCGCTTCGACAAAATCACGAAAAATTCTATTTTACTTATGAGGCCATAGCCGGATAACCTGAGCTGATTGAGAAAAACTGATTGCAGATTCGAAATCAGCAGGAAAGAAACTATAAGAATCACTTACAAAACCCTTGACAGCAAAATTGATGCATACCAGTGTAATCACACTTAAATGAAAGGCACTTTCATTTAATGTTATTTTGATTATATTTTATTTTATTGAATTTTATTTTTTTAATTTTATTTCTATTTTATGAATGGATAAATCATGTATTAATCTTGATAGTCTATTTTAAATTGCTAAATGCTAAGCATTGTTTTGAGAAATGATAACTAAAATAGTCATTTTCAATTAATGTTATTTTTATTTTATTTCTTTATTTTGTTGAATTTTATTTTACTATTTTTTATGTTATTCATATTTTTAGAATGGAAAAAATGTTTCCTTTTTTAAGAATATATAATATTGTAAACAGTTTTTTAATATCCATTTAATAGTACCGTAATGATCAAGCTATCACCTTATGGAAATAATATTTATTAAGTATTTAATATTTATATATATATTTAATTTTGAAGATAATAGCGCTCAGAAAAGTTTGCACAATTTTTCACCATGAATCTAAATGTATGCACAACGAAAATTTCTTGCGCACACGGACTAAAAAAATTAGAGGGAACATTGGTGTCATGTCCAGAGTAAAAGTGTACGTAGGACAAATTGTTTTTTTTTTTCCGATAGATACTAAACTTAAAACCCGGGCTATCCCTATGAACACGCACATCCAAAAACGGGATTGAGTTGTCTTGTTCCACTTCTAAAGTAAATTTAATGGAGGGGACTTGGTCATTTAACTGAAGGAGGAAGTCATCCAGGTCACGATTCATGGGCCAGATACACAAAATATCGTCGACGTACCGCAACCAAGGGATGCCAACCCCCAGGATTCTCGGAATATAAGTAATTTCAAAAAACTCCATATAAATATTGGAGAGAAGGGGCGACAAAGGGTTGCCCATGGCCATCCCAAAAACTTGTTGATAATGCTCGCCATTGAAAGTGAATTTACAATCCTTGATACAAAGCTTAATAAGTTCCAAAACAGTGTGTGCAGGTAATGGCAGATCATAGTTATGTAATTCTCGGGCGAGAAAGTCAAGCATATCATCAATCGGCACTTTTGTAAACAATGAACAAACGTCGAAACTGATCAATCTATCGTTGGTATTAATGCGAACATTATTCAATTTTTCAGTGAGATCCATGGATTTTTTTACGTGTGAATCAGAGACAGTTCCAAGAATGGGGGACAAAACATTAACAAGCCATTTGGAGAGTTTATAGGTAATAGAGCCCACCGAGCTAATAATAGGGCACATAGAGTTACCCGGTTTGTGGGTTTTAATAAGACCATAAAGGTAAGGCAGAGAAGGTGAAGTGGACAAAAAAAGTGGAATTAAGTCCTTATGATCTTTGAGAATGCGTTTCAAGCCACTATTGAATGATTTGATGACATCATCCTGCGGGTTCTTCCTAAGTTTCACGTATGTGGCGGGGTCCTGAAGCAGCTCATTCATCTTTCCAATGTAGTCCACTTTGTCCATAATGACTAAGGTGTTAGCCTTGTCTGCTTTAGTAATATGGAGCTCACTATTTTTTTAATTGTGAAAGGCTATTGCGGAAACGTTTAGGAAAGTTATCTTCGTAAGAAATATTCGCAGCACCATAGACAAGGCCTTTAACTATGTTAACCAAAGACTGAGGAAGGTTACACTGTTTTTCAAAACAAGCAAGACTATGACAAATTTGTAAAGCAGTAGGTTTTTTAACAATAAAAAAGGACATACCAAATCCAAGGGCACTTTTTGCATCGTCACTAATGTTTTTCGAAGAAAGGTTCACAACACATTTTGAGCTTGCTTTTTTACTCCACTGACTATTTCGAATGAGACTTTTAATTTTGCGATCCAAAATGTTTCGAAGTGAAGAAGTTCTCTGACGCAACTCGTTGTAAATTTCATCAAACAAAGGTTGGATCCACGGTTGGGGAATAACAGTCAAAACATTACGTTTGGCAATGCCTAAATTTTTGAAGGTGGACCACTCATTTTGTCTGGTGACTTCAATATGTTTCTTTAAAATTACTCTGCTAAAGTTGTTGAACGGATGGTCGTCCATTTGTCTGAGGCGAATCGGAAGGAGGGACTTGGGAAGGACCTGCTCCTCCAGACAATTAGTAAGAAACTTTCGTCGGATACGAATTGCATGCCCCTTCATTAATGTAGAAGAAAACACAGACACAAACGGAGACAATAGAGGGAACAGCAAGGCGAAGGAACGCGTGGTGTTCATTATATGAAAAATTATTTCACGAAAGTGACACGTGAAAAATATTTATGATGAATAAAACCACGAAGGGAAAAGAAACACAAAGTGGTGCTCAAGCGCTTTCGTCTAATGACATCCTCAGGAACACTGGAGTGAAAAGAGAGTTCAAGGCAATATATAGGTTACAAACGTTTCCGCAATAGCCTTTCACAATTAAAAAAAGATAGTGAGCTCCATATTACTAAAGCAGACAAGGCTAACACCTTAGTCATTATGGACAAAGTGGACTACATTGGAAAGATGAATGAGCTGCTTCAGGACCCCGCCACATACGTGAAACTTAGGAAGAACCCGCAGGATGATGTCATCAAATCATTCAATAGTGGCTTGAAACGCATTCTCAAAGATCATAAGGACTTAATTCCCCTTTTTTTGTCCACTTCACCTTCTCTGCCTTACCTTTATGGTCTTATTAAAACCCACAAACCGGGTAACCCTATGCGCCCTATTATTAGCTCGGTGGGCTCTATTACCTATAAACTCTCCAAATGGCTTGTTAATGTTTTGTTCCCCATTCTTGGAACTGTCTCTGATTCACACGTAAAAAATTCCATGGATCTCACTGAAAAATTGAATAATGTTCGCATTAATACCAACGATAGATTGATCAGTTTCGACGTTTGTTCATTGTTCACAAAAGTGCCGATTGATGATATGCTTGACTTTCTCGCCCGAGAATTACATAACTATGATCTGCCATTACCTGCACACACTGTTTTGGAACTTATTAAGCTTCGTATCAAGGATTGTAAATTCACTTTCAATGGCGAGCATTATCAACAAGTTTTTGGGATGGCCATGGGCAACCCTTTGTCGCCCCTTCTCTCCAATATTTATATGGAGTTTTTTGAAATTACTTATATTCCGAGAATCCTGGGGGTTGGCATCCCTTGGTTGCGGTACGTCGACGATATTTTGTGTATCTGGCCCATGAATCGTGACCTGGATGACTTCCTCCTTCAGTTAAATGACCAAGTCCCCTCCATTAAATTTACTTTAGAAGTGGAACATGACAACTCAATCCCGTTTTTGGATGTGCGTGTTCATAGGGATAGCCCGGGTTTTAAGTTTAGTATCTATCGGAAAAAAACAAACAATTTGTCCTACGTACACTTTTACTCTGGACATGACACCCCTATTAAAAAGGCCATATTTTCCTCAATGTTTCTCCGCGCTCTTAGGATCGCCAGTCCGGAATACATCGATGCCGAATTGGAAAATATCAACGGTATTGGAAGTGAGTTGTGTTACCCATCTGCGTTCATGGAATCTTGTCTTAATAAGGCTAAACGAACCTTCTATCGTGTGAATAATAACACTCTCGCCTTGTCAAAGAATATTTTAGTACTTCCATTTTTCCCGGGCTTCTTAGGCATTGCTAATGTATTTAAACTTTTGGATATCAGTGTAGTTTTTTCATATAACAATATTGTGAAAAACATCATAGTAAAAAATAGCCCTACCAATAATTTAGGCATTATCTATAAAATTGGGTGTAAGCAATGTGATTCCTTTTACATAGGTCAGACGGGAAAGGATTTGCAAACGCGTGTAAAACAGCATCAATACTCCGTTAGAACGGGACAGTTGTCCAGTGCCCTTTTTGTCCATTTGTCAGAGTTATCCCATTGTATTGATTGGAATAATGCTTCAGTTTTGTTTCACTCTAGCAACATTGTTAATAGAAATATTCTTGAGTCGGCTATAATTCAACTTACAAATAACCTTAACATGAGTAAAGGTCTGTTTCAACTCGATCCCGTTGCTCTGAATTCCTTCAGAATGGATTTAAACAAAAAGGGCAGGTTGCTAAATCTGTGGTAAAAATTTGTTTTTGTCTCTGTTTCCTTATAAATCTGTATGTTTCTCTTACAATTGTATTTTTCAATTTATTGCTGTATGCGTGTATGTGTATGTATGTATGTGTATGTATGTATATGTATACGTATATATATGTATATATGTATGTATATGTATATATATATTATATGTATGTATATGTATATATATATATATATATGTGTGTATATATGTATATTAGGGCGGGTCGTACTCAGGTGACAACATGAATCTGAAGGAAATCCTACCATCAGGGGTGTCTAAATTATGTGTTTTTACATGGGAAATTCAAATATGAGCTTCATTTTTGGATAGGATAACTCTAACCTACATCATTTTGTATTTCTAAATTGCCAATTTTACCCTTTTGAACCCCTTTATAATATATTAAAAGATATAAGGTAAATCATTTATATTGACAAGGCCAAATCAACTTTACATATATTTATTAATAGGTGAACTGCATGTATATTACTGGATATAATTACAAAGATCATTCTCCTGACATCTTGAACTTTGCCAGGTTGCACAAATCCTGCTTTGACTCAGACTTGGACATCAGCTTCCTGCTGGTCTCCTGAGCCCTGAGCCCTCCATCCCTCTTTTCCTGTGAGAAGTACTTAGCAGAAGCCTCAGTCACCATTTTAACAACCCTCTCAATGCTTTGTGTGTGGCAAAGCCAGTTGCGCACCTCCATGGGGGTGTTGATGAAGTTTTTCACCTCTGAGGTGCTTAGTCAGCTTAGAGAGCAGGTGAGAGGTGGCTCTGACACACCTTCTGACCAGCTGCTCAAGTCACCGATGCTGGAAGCATCACAATTGGTGTCAGGTGTCCTTCTGCTCCAACAGAGGAGTCCCCCAGCTGAGTGTCCGGGTCCCCCTCTCCCCTGATGGCCAGGATTCTCTCCACCCCTTCAATCCTCTCCTTCTGATCCTCAGAGCAGAGTAGTGTTTGGAGGATGACTTCACTGTGGGCATACCAAGCAGATCTTCTCACAGTTGGCATCACAATATCCAGCACCTCCTTTCTCTGGGACTTGAGGCAGTCCAGCTGAAAGAGGATGTGTCTAGGCCCTTCGATCCAGGAGTGCTTGACCTTCACGTTGAACCAACATGGGTAATACACTCCAATGATGAATTCCACAATGAATTGCAGAATCTTCAGGTTCTTTCCTTTAAGTCCGTGCTTTGACACCCAGAGCCTGAGAAGTCTGTTCGCTGTGGTGGAAGCTTGATCAGTGGAGGGCCAACAGAGATTCGGGTGAAGTTTGGATTGATATCAAAGTCTGTAGCAGAATCAAGGAGCTTTCCTATTGGCCCGGATAATTTATTGTCTGACAGAGTAGGGCCATCAAGGTCAACAATGAGATGGCGCAGGGGAAATTCAACAGTGTGCAGGTTGCACACCAACCAGACCAGCTTTCTCCCCAGGTGCAGCTCCAGCTTCCGCATTACTCCAGCTTTCACACCAGTGTTGACATTTGTTGAGTCTCCTCCAATGGCCAACAAGGTCTTATCATAACCCCTCTCTTTCAGCCAGGCAAACAGGACCTTAGCAATCTTCTCCGCATGTGACTCCTCTTTAGTTGCTTTCTCTGGGGTAAAGTGGAACAGATAGTAGCTGCCAGGCTCACTAACAACACTATAGTGTTCTTCCTTGATCTTTGCGGGAAAAGATTGGTCACTGCCCTCAGCTTCCATCATCACATTGGTCAGGTCAATCCGCCCATCAAAGAGGATGCAAGAGATCCCCCCCTCCTCCCTACACTTCTTCTCGAACTGTTCCCCCAGCTCTCTCATCAACTTCTCCTGTGCTCTCTTGACCTTGCTCTTATCAATCACTTTACTTGTATTGTCTTCTGTGATGATACCTGCGTCAATCAGAGCTGCTGTTGCTATCGCTGCAGTTGGCCTCAGCCCTATGCCATACCTTACACTAGCAAGGGCAATGTTTTGAAAACCGTCAAAATATTTCATATACCAAACTGTATGATAATTACAATTAAGTGGAATGGCACACCTTTTTATTTGAGTATTTAAATATTATTATTATTATTATTATATGAATTACATTATGTGTGTTTATATGAATTAGTTAGAACAATGCTCTATGAGAGATAACGTGAGCAGCCATGATAGAAAACGTGAGAAGACATATTCTGGGGTAACTACAATAGTAAAATAATCAACACTTTAATAATAATCAACTGCAAAATGATGTAGGTTAGGGTTATCAGAATTAAATATTTTCTTCAGAATTGTGTTCTATACACCAAAATATGTCATTTGAACACCCCTCTATTGATTTAAAAAAAATGCATAGTATGACCCGCCCTATTGTATATATGTGTTGTGTGTGTGTGTGTGTGTATGTATATATATATATATATATATATATATATATATATATTTGGTTATGCGGGTATACATGTGTAGTTGTATTATTTGTAATTTTTCTAATTTATATTTATTTTTATTTCTTTATTCTTTTGTGACCTACCGATGACCTACCGATTATTCAGACAATAATTATAAAAACCTTTGGTAATTTTTTCCCTTATGCATATATATATATATATATTCTTTATATATTGCGTTTATATTTCGTATATATACCTTATATATGTTGTATATATTTTTATAGTTCTTTATATATCATCTGGCATCATTTTGTTTTCCAATTTATATTTACTTGTACTTTTTTATTCGTTTGTGACCATAGTATGCATGATTCAGACAATAACTTAAAAACCTTTGGTAATTTTTTCCCTTATAAATTTGTGTGCCTCTCTTAAAATTTATTTTTCAATTTATTATTATTTTTTTTTGGTTTATTTCTTTATTTCTTTGTGACATATATATCAATTTTGCATCATCTATTAAATTGATTGTAAACTTTCCTTTTGAGCTTGAATTTGTAGACTCCACTTACAATTTTTGGTTTTTTATCTGTTGGTTTATTTCTTTATGGTTATTTAGGCTGTGACATATATATCACTAAGGCATTGTTTTGTATTTTTTTTTTTTTCAATTTATATTTATATTTATTTTTATTTCTTTATTCTTTTGTGACCTGTTTCATAAACAAGCCATTTGAATTTATATTGAATTTCGGCCAAAGTGCTAAAAGTGTCATTTTCCCATACAAATGTGTTTGCTCCTCCCACAATTTTTTCTATACTTACTATATATATATATATATTATATACACAAACTCAGAATGGTTCCCTGAGAACATTATATGTTAAACACAGACCGTGCATGGAACAAGGAACTCTTCTGGGAAAATTAAATCCACTATAGTCCGAATAAGTAATGGTAAATGACAAATACCATAGTTTTTTTCCTTTTTCATGATTTTAGCCCGACGTGGGCAACGGGTCTCTCGCAAAGAGATCCCATAAATATAGCTTCCCTCACCAGCTATCTGCAAAGCAGACAGGATCCAGCTTTGGGACGTGGATCTAGGGTTTAAAGCAAGCCTAGATCCCTACTAAACGGACGTGTTTCGTGCCTTGAAAAGTGGACGCTCAATGTCCCGGTTGAGGTTTAAGTTTTGTTTTTTTGGCTAAAAATACAATAGTTACCCCCTTTTTCTTTGATTTATTCAACACGACGTGAATGCAACGAGTCTTTTACTTATATAGAGGTTCTGAGTGTAGGGATCTAGGCTTGCTTTAAACCCTAGATCCACGTCCCAAAGCTGGATCCTGTCTGCTTTGCAGATAGCTGGTGAGGGAAGCTATATTTATGGGATCTCTTTGCGAGAGACCCGTTGCCCACGTCGGGCTAAAATCATGAAAAAGGAAAAAAACTATGGTATTTGTCATTTACCATTACTTATTCGGACTATAGTGGATTTAATTTTCCCAGAAGAGTTCCTTGTTCCATGCACGGTCTGTGTTTAACATATAATGTTCTCAGGGAACCATTCTGAGTTTGTGTATACTAAACGGACGTGTTTCGTGCCTTGAAAAGTGGACGCTCAATGTCCCGGTTGAGGTTTAAGTTTTGGTTTTTTTGGCTAAAAATACAATAGTTACCCCTTTTTCTTTGATTTATTCAACACGACGTGAATGCAACGAGTCTTTTACTTATATAGAGGTTCTGAGTGTAGGGATCTAGGCTTGCTTTAAACCCTAGATCCACGTCCCAAAGCTGGATCCTGTCTGCTTTGCAGATAGCTGGTGAGGGAAGCTATATTTATGGGATCTCTTTGCGAGAGACCCGTTGCCCACGTCGGGCTAAAATCATGAAAAAGGAAAAAAACTATGGTATTTGTCATTTACCATTACTTATTCGGACTATAGTGGATTTAATTTTCCCAGAAGAGTTCCTTGTTCCATGCACGGTCTGTGTTTAACATATAATGTTCTCAGGGAACCATTCTGAGTTTGTGTATACTAAACGGACGTGTTTCGTGCCTTGAAAAGTGGACGCTCAATGTCCCGGTTGAGGTTTAAGTTTTGGTTTTTTTGGCTAAAAATACAATAGTTACCCCCTTTTTCTTTGATTTATTCAACACGACGTGAATGCAACGAGTCTTTTACTTATATAGAGGTTCTGAGTGTAGGGATCTAGGCTTGCTTTAAACCCTAGATCCACGTCCCAAAGCTGGATCCTGTCTGCTTTGCAGATAGCTGGTGAGGGAAGCTATATTTATGGGATCTCTTTGCGAGAGACCCGTTGCCCACGTCGGGCTAAAATCATGAAAAAGGAAAAAAACTATGGTATTTGTCATTTACCATTACTTATTCGGACTATAGTGGATTTAATTTTCCAGAAGAGTTCCTTGTTCCATGCACGGTCTGTGTTTAACATATATATATATATATATATATATATATATATATATATATATATAGATATGTTTATTTTTGTAACCTATATATTGCCTTGAACTCTCCTTTCACTCCAGTGTTCCTGAGGATGTCATTAGACGAAAGCGCTTGAGCACCACTTTGTGTTTCTTTTCCCTTCGTGGTTTTATTCATCATATATATATATATATATGATGAATAAAACCACGAAGGGAAAAGAAACACAAAGTGGTGCTCAAGCGTTTTCGTCTAATGACATCCTCAGGAACACGAAGGCGCTTGAGCACCATTTTGTGTTCCTTTTCCCTTCGTGGTTTTATTCATCATAAATATTTTTCACGTGTCACTTTCGTGAAATAATATATATATATACACACACCCGGTATTACTGTTAAGGAGTTTATTCACTTTTCCAAGAGATATGATAAAAGGCAAAATAATAATAATAATAATAATAATAATAATAATAATAATAATAATAGGCGCCCTAATGGTAATGCCTGAAAACTGTACTGTGTATAATAATAATCTTACTAATAATAAATTTTCTATCAGTCATGGCGGATAACTTGTTGAAAATAGCTTCATATAATGTAAGGTCAGTGAGGAATTCAACTGTAGATGTTCATAAAATCTGCTGCAGTGCAGATTTGATACTCCTGCAGGAGCACTGGCTACCTAAGCAAGAGCTAAAATTCCTCTCTACCATCCATGATGACTTTATGTACCATGCGTCATCAGCAGTAGACTTGTCAGATGAATTAATGTATGGTAGGCCTTTTGGTGGTGTTGCTTTCTTAAGGACAAATTTGTCAAAACATAAAATTTTTAACAAGCGATAATGTAAGGTTGTTAGGTATAGAATTACAAGTGAACAATGATTGCATATTAATTCTAAACTGCTATTTACCACACAACAACGGCAGTAATCTAGATGAATACATTGATTTGCTGTACAAAATTAAGTCATTATCAGATAATCCCAAATATTCTCACTGTATAATAATGGGGGACTTTAACGCGCATTTGAACTCGGAATTCTTTGTAGAATTGGGTAACATGTGCGAATCGGCTAATTTAAGTATAAGTGATGTAGATGTATTAGGGGTAACAAGTGATAATTTTACATACGTTAGTGATATGAGTGGTACCACTAGGTGCATTGATCATTGTCTCTATTAATAATCTGAAGGATCGAATTGTTAGAGTTCATATTCTGCATGATTTCCTTCTTTCTGATCACATACCATTAGGAATATTAATTAACTTAACAATTTATGTGCAACACGACTTAACAAGAACTTAATAGGTAAGAATAATCGCGTCGATTGGTCTAATGTTAATATGCAACAGAGAATACTATACAAAGACAGAACAAGTTACCTCTTTAATAATTTAGAAATTTTGCATCTTGCCTGTAATAATCCTTGCTCAAATGATTCTCACTGTAAACGCATAGATAGGTATTATAGTAAGATAATATCCCCTGTTAAGAGAAGCAGGAAGCCCCATGATTAAATCTTGCAACTATCATACAAAGATTATTCCTGGATAGAATGATTTTATTGCCCCCCTGAAGAGGGAATAAAGACGCCTATGATTTGTGGTGCATTCATGGTAGACCCAGATTAGGACCAGTATACATGAATATGTGTAGAAGTAGGGGTCAGTATAAGGCGGCCATAAGGCAATGTAAACAGGAAGAAGAGTCTATTCGAGCATCAAAAGCCTGTGAAGCTCGCATAAATAACGATAATAAAAAATTTTGGAAATTTGTTAAGAATCAAACGGGTGTCAAAAGTGTCCTCCCTCCGACAATCGATGGGGTGTCGGGGGAGGATGAAATTGCAAAGCTGTTGAAAAACCACTACTTTAACATTCTTAACAGTGTGAGTCGGGATAATCTTAAGATAGATTGCAGCGAAACGACTGTGGGAGGGAGGGACAAGGGAAAATAATTTCATATCAGTTTCTGAAGTAAAGAGGTTAATTAAAGAGTTAATGACTAGTTCTGCGTCAGGGGTAGATTACCTATCGAATGAGCACTTTAAAATATGCCAATGACGTAGTATGTCTGCATATATCATTGCTCCTGTCAGCCATGCTTGCTCATAGCTATATCACTGCAGAGTTCATGAGGGTATATATTTTGCCCCTGGTCAAAAATAAGTGTGGAGACATTCTGTCCAGCAATAATTACAGGCCTCTTGCTGTCGCTTCCTGCTTCTCGAAACTACTAGAAAAACTCTAGTTACTCCGAATAAATTATTTCCTATGGACATCTAATCAGTTTGGTTTTAAAAGGTCCCACTCAACTGACCTGTGTATCTATGTACTTAAAGAAACAATATCTAAATATATTGACAGTAATTCAACTATTTATAGCTGTTTCCTAGATATAAGTAAGGCATATGATAGGGTGAACCACAAATATTTTATTTGAAAAACTAGAAGACAGGAAGGTTCCCATGTACATATTAAACGTATTGAAATTTTGGTATTCCCACCAATCTTTCACCGTTAGGTGGGGGCAATGTACTATCCGAATGTTTTGGCTCCTCTTGCGGGGTGAGAGAAAGTTCCTTGCTCTCCCCTATGCTGTTTAATGTGTATATTGACGGATTAATTGCTTCACTTAATGAGGCAACAGTGGGGTGTTGTATAGATAACACAAGGAGAAATAACTTAGTTTATGCCGATGATATGGTGTTAATAAGTCCCTCTGTTAAAGGTCTGGATCGTCTACTAAAATTCTGCGAAGTGTATTCGCAGAAACATGATATTCTTTTTAATGGTACAAAAACTAAGGTTATGCAATTTCATCCTAAAAGCTACAATCAGCCAGCTGATATAAGGTTTAAAATGAATGGTAAAGTAATTGAGGAAGTACAAGCGTTTAAGTATTTGGGTCAAACTATTACCATCTCCTTGAGTGATGAGTCGGATATAAGAAAACAATCTCGAAGCCTGTGTGCTAAAGCGAATATGACCATAAGGAACTTTCGATTCTGTACAAGTGAAGCTAAAGACACTCTATTTCGTACTTTCTGCCGTAATATATACGGACATCAACGCTGGGTGAATTATAAAAAGGTTCTGGCAGAACTCTAAATTTGCTGTACAACAGTTCTTTTAGACTCTTACATAAATTACCCCCGAGATGCTCAGCTTCGCAAATGTTTGCTACCCGCAATGTCCCGAACTTCCCGGAGGTAACAAGACGTGTTCAATACAGTCTAATGCAAAGAATTAAAAAATCAACCAACCCGATTATCCAAGCTATCCATGAGTCCTGCCATTTATCCTCTAAGGCCTAAGCTATGGACTTCTTGGTACGAAAACGTCTATCTGTAGCTCCACTTAACTTCGACATTACAGTATTATTTCTAATCAATTGTATATATTTCTATCCTTAGTGTATGAACTGTCATTGTATTAATAATATTTGTCATATGGACTATAGTCTGCCAATAAACCTTTTCATTTTCATTTCATTTTCATATATATATATATATATATATATATATATAGTCGTCTCTCGCCTTTCGCGTGTTCCCACTTCAAGGATTTTGCTTACTCGTGGTTGACCGTTTGTGAACCTTTTCGCTGTTCGTGGGTGTAAATTTCACATATCCGCGGATTAGCGCAACTGGATGAAATTTCACGCACATTGCCGCAGAGGTGCAAAATGGCAACTAACTTCACTCAGCTGACTATTTATGGACTTCTAGGAATCTTAGGGTCCCCCCCCCTTCTGTCATTATTGAAATTATGTCCAATGTCTGGGTCTAAAGTACTATTTTCATTATTTCTTTCCCAGTACTATTCAGTAGTTAAACACTGTAGCAGGCACGGGTATATTTCTCACAACAAAAATAAGATGAATATATCAGAGTAATGCCAAAACTTTACAGCCACAACTGGGAGCATGTCCTGTACTGTTCCTGATCACATAGCATCTGTTTCCAATTTGAGGGTGCTCTTACTGTAGTACTTGCGTCACCCCTCGCAAACCCTCTGGTGGTACATTTTCTCGAATATTGTATCGGTAGAAAACCATCTTCTAATGCTATTTATCCTCATAACCAAAGTGATTTTGTAGATAGTCTGTGCATTAAAATAAATTATATTATTTTTTTTATTGCACCCAAAAATTAGTATTCATATTTTAGGGGGAGGGTGTCTCGGGGTCCGCAGGCACATAATCTTCCTTTTCCCAATGAATTTTCATATCATGCTTCGCAGTAGGGTTGCCAGACGTCCCGCATTTGATCCAAAAATCCCTTTGTATTTTACCCAAAAATCCCTTTGTATTCAAAATGTCCCGCAAAAGATATTTTTTTAAGCAAATTTTTTCGGGATGAATTGATTTAGAGTTTTCTAGAATTATGTAGGATCCTGTAGAATCCTGTAGAATTCGCTTATAAAATGTGTTTGGCCACGAGTTGGCAGTTTTTCGGCTGTAGTTATATTGTAAGTTTTGAATTAGTGTGAATCCTGCGATTGCTTGACCATACAACTTGAGATTGTGTAATTCAAATAAAATCTGTATGTCTACTTTTTAGAAGAAATCGTTCAGGTGTAAATGGCTGCATTTGCGTGAAAGGTTTTGCGTGAAAGAGGAACACACACACACACACACACTTGATTTTATTTATAAGATTTAGAATGTTTTTTTGAATTAGTTATTTACAATCACGACTTCAGGGAATTTCAGTTAAACTTGAAGTCAGAAGATGGCGCTAAAATTTTGAAGAAGATTAAAAGTTCAGAAAAATATTGACATATGTCATAATATAATTAGTAAAGCGATGTATACTACAATATTTAATATGCTATGATAATTTCAATATTATTTACGATATTTCAGTATTATGTATAATCAGAGCTGGGCAGTATTTAAATACATTTGTATTTAAATACGTATTTAAATACATTTGTGTATTTAGAACTGTATTTATAAATACATTGTTTTTCATGTATTTAAATATTGTATTTAAATACTTTAATGAGTATTTAAATACAATGTATTTAAATACTCAAAATATAAAAATGTAAATACTTTTACTGGTTTAATACACGTTCTGTACTAGCACAGTACGACGCGTCGACAGTGTAGTACAGCATGGTTCATCGAAATTGGCGGAATTTGGTGTTTGGTATTTGAAGTTTGTCATAGTTATTCCCACCTACTTGCTACAAATTCCGCCAATTTCCATACTTCTAGGTCGACCTGAAACCCTGTACCACAAGGTACAGTGCTGGCCCTACTCTGTTCATTATCAAACTAACAGACATAACAATGGAGTTAACAGCAACAGTATAGTAACATCATTTGCGGACGATACAAAGATCAGCAGAAAAATCAGCGGTGCAAATGAAGTGGAGGCCGTGCAGAGGGACACAAACAAAATATACAAATGGTCAGAAGACAACAATATGACATCTAACATCGAGAAATTTCAGTTCTTGAGATATGGTAGAAATAGGAAATTAAACAGACTGCATATTATGCTCCAGATAGACAGGTAATTCAGAGAAGTACAAAGCGGTCGACTTGGGGTAATAATGACCGGGATGCCAAATTCGAGACACAAAATCAGATAGCGATAAACAAAGCAAAAGAGTCGCGGGACAGGTACTAAGAACGTTCAAAAGGAGGGACAAGACAGTAATGATTCCCCTGCTGAGAACACTGATCAGAGCTGGGCAGTATTTAAATACATTTGTATTTAAATACGTATTTAAATACATTTGTGTATTTAGAACTGTATTTATAAATACATTGTTTTTCATGTATTTAAATATTGTATTTAAATACTTTAATGAGTATTTAAATACAATGTATTTAAATACTCAAAATATAAAAATGTAAATACTTTTACTGGTTTAATACACGTTCTGTACTAGCACAGTACGACGCGTCGACAGTGTAGTACAGCATGGTTCATGTTTCAACTTGTCAGTTCAATCAGTTGTGTGCCACTCTTAGTCGAAAGCGGTTGATTTCTTTATCGTGTGCGTGTCATGGCTTCAACAAGCAAATTTGTATGTATTTAAAATGTATTTACAAATGTATTTAAATACAATTGATGTATTTTGTATTTAGTATCTAAATACATTCGTAAAATGTATTTAGTATTTAGTATTTAATACATTTCTCCCATGTATTTAGTATTTAGTATTTAAATACATTCAATGTATTTATTGCCCAGCTCTGTGTATAATAATTTCAATATTATTCACGATGTTTAATTGTTAAGCATTATCACTGCCCAACACCAATTTTGCTGATTTAATTCTAACACCTGTTTTTAGGTAACTTTGGTGTGCTGATTTAAAAAATCACCTTAGTTTTTGCCTATCACGTCAGGTTTTCGAGCAATCAAATACGGATATTTTGGAGATATCGCATTTTGGCAGGGTTATGCCCATTTTTTTTTTCTTTTCAAAAATAAGTTTTTACATACTTACAATCAGCATGGAAAAGTAAACAATTGTGCAGGGAGTGAACTTTAATATACAATGGTAATATTGCCACATAAAGTGATTAAAAGTGTTTAAATAAGCAAAAAATGAATCCATATTAAAGCAAGCACGGGACCAGTTTTCTTAACATTGTCTTTTTCTTGTTTTCTTACTTTTCAGTGCTGATAAATTTTCTCTTATAGGACTTCCTAGAATGAGAGATGTCAAGACAATCTCTTTGCAGGCTCCAGCAGTAGTCAGCCATCATATGGGTATCCCATCTTCCTTGGTATCGTTCTTCCATCACTTTGATATCTTGGTGGAGCCTTTCACCTTGCTCTTCACTAACATCACCAAGATTTTCTGGAAATTTATCCAGATGACTGTTGAGATAGTGAACTTTAATGCTCATGTTGCAACCAACTGCTGAAAGTTTACAAGTAAATCCTTTACAAGATTTATAATTTTCAGACTTTTTGTTTCCTAGGAAGTTCTTAACTATTGCCACAAAAGCATTCCAAGCTCTTGCCTCCGTTTCGGTCATTGAGTTACTGAACTGCGGATCTTTCATCAGTTTTCTTATCCACAGATAAAATTTTAACAGCAAAACAGCTGTTAACAGGTCTCAAAATTCATCAATTTTGATAAGCGCCCTTCATGGATCACCCAAAATAGGAATATTGCATTGCACGAAAACCTGATGTGATGGACAAAATCTAAGTGATTTTTGAAATCAGCACATCAATATTATCCAGAAACAGGTCTTAGAATTAAATTAGCAGCAAATTTCTTTTTTTGTTGGGCAGTGTTATTTTAATAAAAATTTTCTAATTTTGTTTGTTGTAACCGTTGAAGAAATCTAGTTTTAGTTTGAAAAAAATTTGGTCTAAAAAAAACCTCAGAATTTTTTTGTCCCGCATGGGCATTTGAAAAATCTAGTAACCTTACTTCGCAGATTTTACGCTTCACTGGGTCTCCGCAAAACGAAATACCGTGAATGGTGAAGGACGACTTTATTCCAATATTACTACTTCAACTGTTATTATTATTGATAAATAATAATAATAATAATAATAATAATAATAATAATAATAATAAATTAATTTTTTTTCAGGCTAAAATTATTCAAAAGACAAAGTAAACATTACTCGTATAATGCAATTCATTTTGCTTTGCTCTGAGATTCCCATGAACATGTTGACTTTTGTTTCAGCGCCATCTTGTCTGGAGACTTCACTCGCTCACGTAATTTACTCGTTTTTATAAATTAACACGCGTGTGTCGTGCATTTTAAATAATGTCAGACTGTTTGTATCTAAGGAAGAAAAAACGGACGTAAAAAGGAGAACGGAAACGTGTTTGAGACACGTTGTGGCACGGCTGTCTTCAATTCAAGACTTCAGGAAGCGCGCAATTCACACGTGCCCTTGTTTAATAGCCCTTGCTCCTCCTTCATTCTTAATGACTCGCTTAAAGGTTAAAATGGAAAAAACAGAAGGAAAATAAATAGGCCACTAAAAAAGACTATTCCATTAATGGCGTACATACGTATACAGTTTATATATTTAATGTTGCATATTTAATGGTGCTACATACAACATCGGGTTAGTTGCATGTCCCTTTCTTTTCGGTGGCATGCTTTCATTAACGTGTTCTAGTCATACATGAATGTGAGCAAACAAACAAACCAAATTTCGACTTTGTTACACAAGATTACCACATTAAATTCGATCCAAACGTGTGTGAATTAAAGGTTTATCTGATCACCATAAAAGTAAACATTTGTTGTGACGGCAAATTTGTGTGCCTAAATCTCTTCTAAAATAGGAGCAAAAATTTAGTTTTAAGATTTTGTTGTTTTAAATCTCTAAAACAAAGTAGTTTAGATTATTGTTAGTGAAGAATATCAATAGGTTTCTTGCTACAGAGTTAAAAAATAAAAATGTTTCAAATTGTTTAAAATTCGTTCGATTTTAATTTTTGTCTTCTCACGGTAATTGTATCACCCAGGTCAGCCTTGAGGTAGAGGTTTATGGTAGGGGCTTGAATGGCGCCTCTTTGTTCGTAGGAAGGGAAAACAAACTGACGTGAATCTAATGTAAGATGGTTTGTTTTCTCTTCGTTTCGTGGTTAAACTTTTGGAAACTGACTTCGAATCCACGTGTTAAATTGGACCATAAAGTTGGTAATAAATTCTACAGATCTACAGAAGCTAAGGCTAACAAAGACCCTAAGATCCACTCTAAGGTTAGCCCGAGAGAAGAAGAGAGTAGGGGTTAAAATAAGAGAATAAGGGGTTAAGTAAGTAGCAAAACCTATCATTCGTGGGTTAACATTCATTCAGAAAAAGAGAAAGACTCGCCATCATCATCCGCCGGCCACTGCCGACAAGTCGGAAAAATAGTCGAAGAGAATAGAAAAGGGGTGAAAGATGAAAAGAAGTAAAATAAGAACGCTTAAACCATGCAAACACAGACTTAACTCAAACACTGCCATATCATGCAAACTACACACATGCAAGTAAAGAGAAGATAAACGAACAAAAAGAAAAGTATGAAGGGTATAACAAAAATGGGTTAGTTTACGCTCCGAGCTACATCTAAGTTCGTGTTAGGCTATTTTTTTTTAAAATTTTATTGCTGGCATATCACACGCAAGCATGTCACAAGCTGGCATTAATCGTCAACAGACTCAAACCTCGACCATTACCCCAGAGCTCCTGTTGCTAATTGTTCTATTATTTTAAACGACGTTAATATTTTTAAAGTGCTTATCTAAACGATTTTTAAAAATATTAACGCTGTAGAGTTCACGACGGAGGCGGGAAGATTATTCCATTTATCAATTACTTTAAACGTAAAAAAGTTTTTAGCGATGTTAGTAATGAAACGTCTGCTACGTAATTTAAATCCGTTATTACGAGTATTGCTATTATCGAAAATGAACAATTTGTCAAAATTTACGTTATCGATTTTATTAACGATTTTGAAAAATTCAATAAGCTCCCCCCTTAATCTCCTAGTTTCGAGTGAATGCAAGTCTAACTCTTTAATCCTATCTTCGTAAGACTTGTTGCGTAGTGACAGAATTAGTTTCGTGGCGCGTCGCTGAACCCTTTCCAACCTATCAATATTCTCACGCAAATACGGGCACCAAAACTAAACGGCATATTCTAGGTGAGGCCTGACTAGGGATTTGTAAAGGGGCAATATAATATTCTTCTATTTAAATTCGAAATTACGCTATGAAGCTTAACATCCTATTAGGTTTTGCGCAAGACTCCAGGCACTGGTTCCTAACTTTAAATCCTTAGATACGCGTACGCCTAAATCTACTTCCTCGTCAATGCTCGCTAACTGTCTATCATCCATCGTGTGCGTGTAATTGTTGTTACGAGAACCTATATGCAAAACTTTACATTTGTCTACCTTAAATTGTATCTGCCACTTATCCGTCCACTCCATAATCCTGTTTACATCGTCTTGGAGCCTATTTCTATCGTCTACGTTAACAACTTTACCCCCTATTTTAGTATCGTCCGCGAATTTTGACACGTTACTGGTCAAGCCTACATCTATGTCGTTAATGTAGATTACGAATAGCAATGGGCCTAATACTGAACCCTGTGGGACACCGCTACCTACATCCAACGACCCCGATTTCCAACCATTAACAACGACCCTCTGTTTCCTAGCACGAAGCCATTCCTCTAACCAATTAGCTACCTGACTGCGTATACTGTGCGCTTTAACCTTCGCAATTAATCTTCTATGCGGAACTGTATCGAACGCTTTTTTAAAGTCTAAATAAACAACGTCAGCCGCTCTATGCCTATCGTATTCGCGCACTATTTCGTTATAAAACTCGAACAAATTAGTTAATTAAACAAGATTTATGGCGTCGAAACCCATGCTGACTACTATTAATGAAATCGCGACTCTCTAAGTGATCGACGATACGATCCCTAACTACGAATTCCAAAAGTTTACCGACAATTGACGTTAAGCTAATAGGCCTATAATTGCTAGCTACTGTGCGGTCACCCTTTTTAAAAATGGGCGTAACGTTAGCTAATTTGAAGTCTTCAGGAATAATCCCCGCTTCCAGTGACTTATTAAAAATTTTTGTTGAGGGGACTACGATACCTTCTTTCAAATCTTTCAAGTGTCTAGGATAAAACGCGTCAGGGCCTGAAGCCTTGCTACCTTTTAGCTTATCGATACAATGTGCAATCTCACCCTCGTAAACAGTTATTTCATTCAAAATAGTCTCGTTACTAAATGGAACGATATCGTCCACGTCGGGGACATTATTTACGTCTTCTACGGTAAAAACTGTCGCAAAAAAAGTTGTTAAAAATACCTGCCATCGCCTGAGCGTCGGAAGCCAAAGCGCCATTAGCGTCCACTAGAGGGCGTATGTTATCTTTTATCGACTTATGATTATTGACGTAGTCAAAAAACTTTTTCGGATAATGTTTACTATCCGCAGCTACAAGCATCTCAAAATTACGCTTAGCATTCCTAACAGGTCTTTTAACGTGACGTCTAAGCTCGATATATCTATTAAAGTTAGCTACCGTGCCATTGCGCTTATTAAGTCTATACGGTCTGTTACGTTCGTTTATGAACTCACCTATTTCCCTAGTCCACCACTTGAACCTACCATGATTACTAGCGTGCTTGGGCCTACGTGGAATAAACTCCCTTTCGATATTCAAAAAACTTTCTTTAAACGTCTCCCAATGAAAGTTTGTGGGTAAAGTTTCGTTTTAACTGCCCCTCGTTTTTGACACGAAAACATTTTTCTGGTGTATTTTGGTGTGTTTTGCTCAAATCTGACCTTCATTTCCTCTGGAAAATCCCCATTTTTGAGGAAATGACGATCTTACATATCCTCAAAAAATGACTATTTTTACCGGAAAATGATGGTCAGATTTGAAGAAAACACAAAAATACACCAGAAAAATATGTTTTCGTGTCAACAATTTAGGGGAATCCGTGGGGAATCTGTTTTTTTTTGGGAGGGGAAAGGAGGGGACGTAACCTCACCTAATATTCATGGCAAAAGTAACCTAACCTAATCTAATCAATCGTCAAGAGTGTACAGTTAACACTAACGAAAATAACACAACTTAACCTAACCAGTTGTCAAGGGCATACAGTTGACCTATCCGGGCATACAGTTGACCTAACCGGGCATACAGTTGACCTAACCGGGCATACAGTTGACCTAACCTGGCATTCAATTAACCTAACCGGGCATGGGTACTAGGGTGTGTCAATTTTGTCAACTTTTTCAAATCAATTTTGGTAGTGAAAATATAGTGTCTTTTCATGTCAAAACTTGAAATTGGCCAACCAAAATGAAATAAAATAACCCTTACCTACATAAATTTTACCTTAAAGTTTCAGAAATTGACTCTTTTACTAAATAATAGGACATAAATTGATTAACTATTCATCTGTCGCAGAATTATCCCACTGATCGCATATGGAGTGTTTTCAAGGTATAGTTGTTGTACAGTGTACAAGTCACAACATGAATAGAACTCTCCCTCACTCTCAGTCCTCAGTTGCCTCTTAGATGTCATAGACGGTGGTTTGCTCTTATTGCTCTTGTACCTACTTCATAGTTATTCTACTAGACGAATACTACAGTTTAACTGTAAGTATGGATTATTGATTATTACAATTATTTATTATTATCATATTCTTGTCTAATTATGTTGTAATCCCATGAAATATTTTTTTATTGAATTTTAGAACATCGAATGACTAAACTTTGAAACATCGTAATTGATATAAAATATGTAAATGTTTTTCTTTCTTTTCAGATATTCCTAAGCTGCCAAAATTGAAGACAAGAGGTCAGTCGTCATGCCACTTGAGCCTGTTAGTCGGTACAGGCAAGGAGCCTCCCGTATCAGAACTACTAATAGTGCCAGACATGCTGAGACTAGGGTTACTCCTTCGTGAACAAAATACAAAGGATAGAAGGAACTACACAGAGAAAGAGCTCATAAGGGACATGATTCACCCTCTTCTGCATCAGTGGAAAAAAGCTAATGTGTTATTCAAACCACCTGTACTCAATCAGTATAGAACTATTGAGCTAAAATTAACAAAGCTGTGGCACAAAGCAGTTGAGACATCACTTGGTAAAGGAAAACTAACAAAGAAAAATAAATTTCTGCACACACTTGATACTCTTCTTGACATTTTTAACTGCCAGTGTCCCATAGAGTTGTGTTCTGAAGCCAATTGTTCTCCCTCATGCAGAAGAGAACCTCACCCTCACATTGATTGTCGCTGTCCTCGTGAGAAGAAGATCCCTGTTTTGGAGCTGGCTTTCATAAAGGCGCAGAGAATAAAGGCAGGAGGCCAAGGAAGTATGCAGATTGGTTCGGCAGATTATTCAGAAACCAAAAAACAGATTGTTATTACTAAGAAAAAAGAGAAAATCCGAGAGAGGGAAGAAAGGAAGAAAAAGAAGAGTGAAGAAGCCACCCAAAGAGATGAAGAGCTCTATCAAGAGGTTTCTCACTTCTTTGAAAGCTCTTCAGATGAACAGAAAGAAGCAACATCAGACGATAGCTCCAAAATGCCATCTGAACCTTCGCCGAAGAGAATGAAATACAACACTAAAGACATCTCAAACACTGCCCTTGCCAGTATTCGCCACCATACGGGGCTACGAGAGACTGCAGAGATTGCCACTGCCGCTTGGATAGATGCAGGCCTCATCAGCCGAGAGGATACATCCTTAGTGATAGATCATAATAAGATAAGAGCACAAGAAAAAATAATGAAGGAAATATCTGATCAGCATGAAAAAGATTTGAAGGAGGAAGGTCTCTCTTGCCTTTTGTTTGATGGAAGAAGAGATGACACAAAAGTTCTCCTAGAGGTAGAGGGAATGGACAGAAAGTTTCCCGGTTTCATCAAAGAAGAACACTACTCTGTGTGTTCCGAACCTGGTGGCCGCTATTTGTTTCACTTTGTTCCTGAAGCAGAAGTAGAAGGCAAGAAACATGCAGAGGCAATTGCTGATCAAATAATATGTTGGCTTCAAGAAAGAAGACTTGACAGTTCACTGCAGGCCGTTGGTGGAGACTCAACTGCGGTGAACACTGGATGGCAGGGCGGTGTTATGACGCATTTAGAGAAAAAACTTGGAAGAAGGCTTGTTTGGATTGTATGTGATTTGCACACAGGGGAACTACCTCTTCGTCGTCTCATCCAGGAACTTGATGGTCCTACAAAGAGCAACAACAAGTGGTCAGGCCCCCTTGGCAACATGCTAGATGAAGCAACGGAATTAGAAATAAATACAAAATTTCTAAAGGTCGAAGTAGGCCCTCCCTTTCCAATGTTGTCTGAAGAAGTTATGAAAGACCTCAGCACGGATCAATCTTACGCTTATCGTATTGTTCAAGCAATCAGATCAGGAGAGTTGCCTCAAAATCTGGCTCTCTTGGAGATTGGACCCGCAAGTCACAGTCGTTGGTTAACTACAGCGATTCGTTTCTGCAGGATTTGGGTTTCCAAACATGCACTGAAGGGCAAAATGCTACAGAATTTGATGTTGATTGTTGAATTTATTATTGGGTTTTATCTTCCTCACTGGTTCAATGTAAAACTTAATCCAATGTGGATGGAGGGGCCCAACCACATCTTGTTTCAATTACAGCTACTGAGAACCCAAAGGAAAGTAGTGGTGGACATCGTGTTACCTGTGGTGAGAACGTCCGCTTGGTATGCTAGGCCAGAGGCAGTTTTGCAAGCAATACTCTGCAGCCAATGTACCAAAGAGCGAACTGAGGCTGTGGAAATCATTCTAAAGCTTAGAGGAACATCACTAGATGATGACCAGCTGGGAGACTGCTCTGTTCAGACAAGGAATGTACCTCCGATAAAGTGCCAAAGTGGACTTCTCACACTCAGAGTGTGGAGAGATGTGTGAAAATGGTCATAGGAGCAGCTAGTCAAGTTTACAGTCACGAGAGGCGAGAAGGCTACATCAAAGCACAAGTAGCAAGCCGAGTAGTATAGCCGCAAAAGGGGAGAGTGCAAGAATGTTGCAGGTTATTATGTAATGTTGCAAAGGGGGTGGGGGTTGTTGCAAAGGGGGTGGGTTGCTGCAAAGGGGGTGGGGGTTGTTGCAAAGGGGGGTTGTTGCAAAGGGGGGTGGGGGGAAAACTTGGAGGCGGCGTTATCCCCCAAGAGAGAGAGGAGGAGAGAAAGGAGGAGAGGTGTTCACCTGGCAGGAGCCAAGTGCACATTAAGACTTCAGCCGAGTTGGCGTTGTTTTATAGGCTCCTAATCAGCCAGTTGGCGTAAATGGCTTGAGTTGCCAGATACCGCGATACCATTGTATACATTATTATAGACTTCTAATCAGCCAGTTGGCTGTAAATGGTTGTCAGATACCTCTTTTTAGCAGTATTATTGCATACATTATTATTATATACGCCTAATCAGCCAAGGGGGGAGAGGTACACATGCAGGAGGTACACATGCAGGAGGTACACACACATACGCACACATGCAGGAGGTACACATGCAGTAGTTACACATGCAGGAGAGAGAGAGCTGAAGGAGGGAGAGAGACGCCTGTAGGAGAGAGAGAGAGAGAGAGACGCCTGTAGGAGAGAGAGAGAGAGAGAGACGCCTGAAGGAGAGAGAGAGAGAGAGAGAGTAGTTGCCTTTAAGGCATATTATTTTCGTTTTCCTAACCTAAGAGGCCACTAAGGGGTTTACCAAAGGGCCAAAAAAAGAAGGACCAGAGGTCCTTGCTCGGCTGGAGCCGAGCTGGGAATGAGCCTTCACCAGCTTCTCGATCTTTTATAAGCCTCTATTCTGGCTGAGTTGCCAGATCACGCCTTGTATTGGGGTGCTGAGTTGCCAGATCGCACCATGTATTCTAATAAGCATTGTGTACCACAATATGGTAGATGAATTAAATAATTACACACTTAATTGAAATATAGATGTATATAGTGTTTTACAATAGATGTATATAGTGGATTATATGCAAAATATAACATTAACTTGAGCTTCCTTGAAGTTGAACTTATCGAAACAAATAACGTAGTTATCCATAATTCAACCAACCATAGAAAACAGAATTATAGAAATATATATATATATATATATATATATATATATATATATATATAGCATTGTGTACCACAATATGGTAGATGAATTAAATAATTACACACTTAATTGAAATATAGATGTATATAGTGTTTTACAATAGATGTATATAGTGGATTATATGCAAAATATAACATTAACTTGAGCTTCCTTGAAGTTGAACTTATCGAAACAAATAACGTAGTTATCCATAATTCAACCAACCATAGAAAACAGAATTATAGAAAAAAATATATATATATATATATATATATATATATATATATATATATTAAGCATTGTGTACCACAATATGGTAGTGAATTAAATAATTACACACTTAATTGAAATATAGATGTATATAGTGTTTTACAATAGATGTATATAGTGGATTATTTATGCAAAATATAAACATTAACTTGAGCTTCCTTGAAGTTGAACTTATCGAAAACAAATAACGTAGTTATCCATAATTCAACCAACCATAGAAAACAGAATTATAGAAATATATATATATATATATATATATATATATATATTAATATAATATATATATATATATTATGAAAATCATACCAAACGTATATTATTTTAAACTATACGTAAACCACAATATATACAGTTAATCAGTTGGAAGAATCAAACATATAAAATAACAATATGTTTATATAGATATTCAAATGGAAGATTCAAAGACGGAACAAATAACGTAGTTATCCAACCAACCATAGAAAACAGAATTATAGAAATATATATATATATATATATATATATATATATATATATATATTATGAAAATCATACCAAACGTATATTATTTTAAACTATACGTAAACCACAAAAACAAAAGCTTTAAAACCAGATCTCTAAATATTTTCATGATTTCGCGATACAATTCGAAACACATGAGCTTCATCCCTGCGAAGAAAATTGAAAAACGAAATTTAAAGAAACGAAGAAAGTTGGAAATACCCAAAACATATCCGATAGAGGAAAGGATTTCCGAGAATCTGCCCAACTCGGTCGACCATATTTTACCTTTCTACGAGTCAAATCAAACAAAACCTCACCTCACTCCTTGTTTTCAGCATTCATTCATTTCGTGTTTTATTGTGAATTTCATCCCATATATATATATATATACATATTGGTGAAGGCCGCTTCTGGCAAGCTTCAATTTCAATTTAAGCAGAAAGCCACAGACAAGAAGGAAAGAAACATCCATCAAGTTGGAAAGGGACTATATTTTGTATATTGCAACGTTTCAAGCACAAACTATGCTCATCCTCAGGCAAAAATTCTAAAAAGTTAAAAATATATTAAAAACCATAATGACATTAACAAAATAAAATAGGGAAAAAATCCACAAGCATTAAAAACAGTTACACTAAAAAAATTCTAGAAAGTTACAATTAAAAACCATAATGACTATTATAAAACAAAAGCGAACAATTAACAAGCTTTAAAACAATGAAAGTGACACTAAAAACGAACAATGAATAACAGCTATAAAATACAAAATGTAAAACTCAGAAAACTAAAAATTCACAGGCTATCTTTTAAAACACTAAAAAATTAAAAACCCACACTAAAAGGAACACACCTTAAGTCAAAGCAGCACAGATTCCGAGGCAAAACTAAAAAAACAGAAGCATCTAAAACCAAGTAAAGGTTGGTTGTTCAAGATGTTCAGTTTAGACGGAGGGGAACGGATGAAATATCAGAGTTAAGCGAAGGGGAGAGTTTTTTAATATACAGGGATTCTAAAAGTCTTAACGTTTGCTCACACGGAGCGGAATCTAAAATGTTAAAATTAGCTAAAGTTATATCGACTTTGCATAGAACAACATGGCTGCGTATAGCTGAGCTTCTTTAGTTTTCAAAGGTTTGTCAGTTCTATGGCTTATGCCCATATGGGCACAGAAACGCGACTCGAGGCTCCGCACAGTGCTACCAATATAGCTCCGATCACATCGGGGACACTTGAATTCATAAACGACAGCACTGCGCAGAGCATCCGATACACGGTCTTTAACATTAAAATATGAGCCAATAGAACGACGGTTAACAAATACTAGTTTAAAATCTATTTGACAATAAAATTTACTAAGAAGTGGCAGAAGGTTATTACGGCAATAGGAATTCAGATATCCCATTTCTGGGAGCACAAGATAATATACATTTTTAGGAACGTTAAAATTATACTTTTTAGGTTTGTAAATGTTAACTAGAAATCTATTGATAGCGCTTTCCACAATCTGCAAAGGATAGCCATTATTCACAAAATATTTCTTAAAAAAACAAATTCATTATGCAGACATTGATAGTTGGAACATAAATTATACGCTCGGTTAAGTAGGGTGTTTACAGATGCCAGCTTGTATTTAAAATCACAATAACTTAAAAAATTGAGACCAAGACCAGTGAACGTCTTCTTACGAAAAACTGAAGTAATAATAGAATCACTCTCTCTGCTAATCAGTAAATCCAAGAAAGGCAGCTTGGAGTCAGATTCTTCCTCCAGAGTAAACTTTATGTTTGGATGCAAGTTATTTAAAAATGTAAAAAATTGATGAGCACTGCTAGCATCAGTAAACACTGCAAAAATATCGTCAAAAATATTGTCAAATAGATTTTAAACTAGTATTTGTTAACCGTCGTTCTATTGGCTCATATTTTAATGTTAAAGACCGTGTATCGGATGCTCTGCGCAGTGCTGTCGTTTATGAATTCAAGTGTCCCCGATGTGATCGGAGCTATATTGGTAGCACTGTGCGGAGCCTCGAGTCGCGTTTCTGTGCCCATATGGGCATAAGCCATAGAACTGACAAACCTTTGAAAACTAAAGAAGCTTCAGCTATACGCAGCCATGTTGTTCTATGCAAAGTCGATATAACTTTAGCTAATTTTAACATTTTAGATTCCGCTCCGTGTGAGCAAACGTTAAGACTTTAGAATCCCTGTATATTAAAAAACTCTCCCTTCGCTTAACTCTGATATTTCATCCGTTCCCCTCCGTCTAAACTGAACATCTTGAACAACCAACCTTTACTTGGTTTTAGATGCTTCTGTTTTTTAGTTTTGCCTCGGAATCTGTGCTGCTTAGACTTAAGGTGTGTTCCTTTTAGTGTGGGTTTTTAATTTTTTAGTGTTTAAAAGATAGCCTGTGAATTTTTAGTTTTTTGAGTTTACATTTTGTATTTTATAGCTGTTATTCATTGTTCGTTTTTAGTGTCACTTTTATTGTTTTAAAGCTTGTTAATTGTTCGCTTTTGTTTTATAATAGTCATTATGGTTTTTAATTGTAACTTTCTAGAATTTTTTTAGTGTAACTGTTTTTAATGCTTGTGGATTTTTTCCCTATTTTATTTTGTTAATGTCATTATGGTTTTTAATATGTTTTTAACTTTTTAGAATTTTTGCCTGAGGATGAGCATAGTTTGTGCTTGAAACGTTGCAATATACAAAATATAGTCCCTTTCCAACTTGATGGATGTTTCTTTCCTTCTTGTGTGTTGCTTTCTGCATATATATATATATATATATATATATATATATATATATATATATATATATATATATCCTTTGGATAACCTTTGGTTAGCTTCCGCCCGAATTGTTCATTCTGACGAAGGTCAAGCTTTCCACTCCACCTTAGACCTACAGTTTAACGTGGAACCATCAACAGCCCAGCGTCTTAACCACTAGGACACGTAGGGTGCCCATTTATCTGCCAACCACTTTCTTTTATTATGTGGAATGACCACCTTAGACCTACAGTTTAACTCCGAACCATCAACAGCCCAGCGTCTTAACCACTAGGACACCTAGGGTGCCCATTTATCTGCCAACCACTTTATTTTATTATGTGTAATGACCACCTTAGACCTACAGTTTAACGTTGAAACCGAATGTTATTTTAAAATATAATTATGATATATTTCTTTATACCCTCTCGATTACATTAGTGACTAATGATGCGGGAAATTGAGTAAATTGAAATATTATTTTCACGAAAACTATGGGTGATAGAAACCTCTGAAACCATATTTGGAATCAATATCAAATGTTCTATACGAATCACCAAATAACTTTCAAAGGAGAATAAGAGCATTAATTCTATTAGTGAAAATATAAAGATGCAATTACTCGTCCGTACCCGTTATAGCGGAATGGTACACGTCATAGCTCCACCCAGCTACATCGGCAGCCAATCACGACGAACATCTGGTCTTTTGGGCGGAGCTTGGCGAATGTGCATATAAAAGGGGATATTTTCAGTTGGGAGTAACAGTAGCTATTTTCGCATCAGTGAATAATCATTCCTCAACCATGGACTTGTACGTCTCCCCAGATTTGTATGAAGAAAGTGATACTGCAGCATTAACCGCAATTAGTCTTTTCAATGCGATTGATTGTGGCGAATTATTTTCGACGCAAACCGAAGAAGATATTTGCAGTGACGCTCCTTACAATCCGACGCAAGGGACTACCATAGAAATGTAAGTGTCCATAATTCGATTTTATATATATATATATGGAGAGTTGTAGTATTTCGTCAAATAGATACTAGTCAAAAATGTCAATCAATGTTATTTCCCCATCATGCTAAAATCGAAATTGGTAATCGAACCAAAGATATCTTCACATAATGGGGATCTGTCTGTATACTCTGTATATGTTTTAAAAGCATTATTCCTTTAAGGTCCGATGAGGATTTGACGTGTTATACAATCTTTTGAAGAATCTCGGAATATGGATGATATACTGATCAGTCAGCAGTGTCACACATCTTCCACCATGGACCTGTACGTCTCCCCAGACTTGTATGAAGAACGTGATACTGCAGCAATAACCACAATTAGTCTTTTCAATGCGATTGATTGTGGCGAATTATTATTTTCAACGCAAACCGTAGAAGATATTTGCAGTGACGCTCCTTACAACCCGAAACAAGGACTACCATAGAAATGTAAGTGTCTATAATTAGAATTCTATATATATATGGAGAGTTGTAGTATCTCGACAAATAGATACTCGCCAAAAATGTCAATCAGTGTTATTTCCCCATTATGCTAAAATCGAAATTTTTATGGCGTTCACTCCTCGAACCAAAGATATCTTCACATAATGGGGATCTGTCTGTCTGTATACTCTGTATATGTTTTAAAAGCATTATTCCTTTAAGGTCCGATGAGGATTTGACACGAGTTATACAATCTTTTGAAGAATCTCGGAATAGGGAGGGTATACTGATCAGTCAACAATGTCACACCGAAATAATGTAAGTGTTTTTCGATCTTTTTGGGATAAGAAGACACAATATATTTTCATAAATTTATTAAATGAAAGAAATCAGTACAATAAACGAATATACCGTTACAAATATACGAAAAAAACATTATAATATACAACGAGTACGTACAATTGGAAAACGGTTTTTTATCTGTCTGCATACCATTCATCGTTTCGGTGAGTGTGACACGGGTCAAATAAATTTAAAAAATTTATAAATTCTTTATCATTTGACATATGCATGAGAAATGAGAACAGTACATTCCGCAAACATTAGTAAAATATCCCTGCATACGAAATGGGTTCCATACAACTTCGGGAATATGTAACTGAGCGCGAAATTTTACAATAATAGGGTCACTCCAGGGTTGAGTACCGAGTGAATCAAAATAGTACAGGCGCTGTCTATTTTTAAAATAGACAGCGATCCAGTGAATCCCTTCATTACCGATGATGTCTGTGTTCACAATAAGACTACCGCATTCTCGCGTACTTGGCAAACTCAATGTTTCATTCTTCGCAAACACGCCGATAAATTTGGAACGTGTGACTCGCTCCATTACTTTCTGAAGTGTATTAGCATCCATTTTAAAAGTCAGTGATAACGCTTCTAAATCTATCTACTTCTATTAGGGCTTGCGATTCGAGATATACTAGTACACTAATAGGAGCGTCTATAGGCTTGGCGAATTCCAGCCGCACTGAGATGTTACCGCTCTGCTGTGGTGTTAAATGGGTATTTACGCTAGCAGATAAGTCAGGTGTAATGTCAAACGGATAAAGGTTAAATTGATCAATGAATTCTTCCTGCGTTACCCATTACCAAGCTCATCACAATCACCTGCAATATGGGTCAGATTACTATAGGCTCTGGCACAAAGAGTAACACAGCGTCTGATGAATAGTCCGTACCCATTGTTCCACCCAAAGCAGTGCCATTAACGTATAGAGTTATATTTTTAAGTCCGAAATTCTCGAATTTAAAGGCACTCTTTTTATATTTCCATTCACCGAAGCGTGGTCCTGCATGCCGATTAATATCCTTTTAGGAAGATTTCCCAGGGCAATGTTTTCTATCTGCTTCGATGCCAACCCTGCAGGAACCGTATATAGTTTGAGCTGCACTCTGTTAATAGGATATTTCACTGTAGCGTTTAGTAAATTTTTCTCAATTTCTAGTTGTTTTGGTGAACTTAATTTCACTCGCCGTACGCGGAGGTATGTGTCCATAATGTAACCACAACGGACTTTGCACCCTCTTCTTGATTCGCATCCAGATTTAAGCAGATCTCAGGACTCGTGCGGTGAGCTTTATTTTCATATCCACCCCGTTCACAAGCAACTTCTCCTGGAAAGTGAAATCTGTGTGCAACCGTCCAAAACACTCGTATATTTTCTTTTTAGAATTTTTAAATTTGTCCTTTATACTATTTTCATCTTTAGTTTGATAATATCCCTCCGCACTTAAAAGGTAGCCTTCGCTTCTTTGGAAAAGTTGAGGACATTTTCCAAATAGGCTCGTAGATGATAGTACCCCGTGCCTGCCGATATGTTGGTCTGATTTAAATATACGTCACACTGGTTGAATATGGCGTGCAGAAAGTTTGTTTCAGGGTATACAGCATATTTGTCATCGCGGCCGTTCCATCAGAATGGGCTATACGTAGCTTAGCGTACATGTGCACACAGCTTGGATCAAAAAGTAAGGACCTGAGCTGGGTATCACGAATTCTATAGGTGCACTCGGTGAACTAATTGTGTTTAAAGGGTTAATTGTAATAAAGTCACTGTGCTCAATAGAAACTTGGGTTGGCGGGAGCTCAAAAAAGGACAGCTCCGATTTACAGCATTGTGAACTACATGGGTGGATGAAGCGTGCCATGGCGAAATAGTGACTCCTCTCTCGACAAGTGGTAAACAAACTATGATTCATGAGATCAATATCCTTAGCTTATATCAGTCAAAAAAGGTCAACCATAGGTTTCATTCGCTTACAGCATTTCTTTTTTGATAGCCTTTTACGTTTAATACCACGTGACCCTTCTTCTTCCGGGGAGCCCTCTTCTTCTTCCCGCCACCACGCATTTTTCTCTTGCATCTTTGATGATTTCGTTCCGTGTACGCTTTAAATGTTTTTTTAGAGCTTCTTTAGGTTTAGCCCCGGCCAATATGTCTTCTGCAGTGTTAAGGCCTGATTGTAGCGCTTTCCTTCCAAGGTATCTGGCACCCTCTTCAGCAAAGGAACAGCCGTACGTAGTAGGATGAAAAAATGGATCCAAGTCCACTACCGCGCTGGTATCGCATCCCTCGATAGACGGTGAAAGGCTTTCTATCCATTATAACTCAGTGCGTCGAAAGTGTAGCTTCACTGTTAAGCTCCCGTTACCGAATGGAAGTTTTCGCCCTCAATCGTTCTTATATATATTGTGATATTGGTTATTAAATTAGTTGCGACATTCACATAATGGGGCCTGTCATATGTAATACTCAAACTCCTTCCTCTATGGTTGGGGATGTGAGCAATGCGCAGCAGGCGTGCCTGGGTATCCCCAACAAACTGGTGCTCCACTATATTACTGTAAATATAGCACATGTCTGGGGACCTTTCAGCCAATTTCTCCATCTTCAATTGATACATTAATCTGGACAAGTTATACTGTGTCTCGTGAAATGTGTCTCTTTGGAAGGCTGCGCTATATCGGCCGTTGGTTAGAATTTTGAACTTTCTATGTTCTTTAAGACGTCTGTTAGACTTTGATTTTAGGATTAGTGTATGTGCAGGGTTGTTTACGATTTCATATACTAAATCATTCGTAAGGTTTGAGTTTCTTAAACTCACGTTTAAGCCTCTCACAACATCCTCGGCCGAACCATATTGACCCGGCCCTAGTCTTACTTCTGTACTGTAATACCGTGTAATCTTAGTCCGAGCGATGCGCATAGTTTCATCCATAGCTACCCCAGCTTTTTCACACTCGTCAATGTCTCTAAGAATCGTAAAAACGGTTTCTTTATGTTCAATATTTAAAAAGACGGTGTCCAGCTGAATTTCGCATATCCCCACCTCATACGAATCACGACCCAATTCAATGTGCCCATGGAGTTCTGTTACAAAGTTGGCTAGCGTGTTGTTAGGGTGTACAGACAGGGACGAGGAGGACGGAGTGTGACGTAGAAATGGTTAGGAGCCATGTTGCATACTATTTAAGCTTCATTATTGCATCAGCTTTTATATAGGTGTTGAAGCTTTCTGGGTACCCTAGCCATTTCACCAGTACATTTTTCTCCTTCCTGAACCTTGCTTCCTAAAATTTTCTCAATTTTTAACACATTTTTTCTAAATTAAACGCAACTTTCTGCAATTCCTCGCGGTAAAAGCCTCCTGAGATTCTTCCCCATTCAAATCTTCAATGTAATACATCATTATCTCACCTTTAGGTCTCACAGCCCTAACTTTAAAAATCTCGCGTGTCCATCCTTGCTCAAAAACCCTTTGCGAATTTATTCCCGAACGCGACAGCCTTACATAATCATTGATTTTGAAGCGCACAGAGTGTGGTGGTGGTGGTAATCCATCTTCTCGGGAGCGTACCTTTTCTAAAACTTCGTTAGGTGTTGCCCCAATCGTGCGATGGTGTGAGCGTTGTAGGATGATGCCAATGATTCCAGAATGTCTAGAAATCTGTATGTGTTTTATGTGTAAAATAACGGTGCATGCGTTCCTTTATGGTGCGCTGAACTCTTTCAGCTAAAGAAGCCTTATGTATAGAATTGGTTGTGTAATAGCTGATATTAAACTCTGTCAACATATTCTGAAAAGCACGGCCTATAAACTCCTTCCCCATATCCGTACAAAAAATAGCCAGGAACCCTGTTTTCTTTAACATTAGCGTTTTGGTGGCTTTAGCAACTGTTTCAGGTGATTTATTTTTCAGAGGAACTAGCCACAGATATCTAGAGAACACGTCTATTATGAATAGAATGTAGCGGTAACCATCGTTATACACAGAATATCTTTGCATGTCTGTTAAATCTGCTTGCCAAATAGAATCAATCGAGGAAGCCGTTGTTTGGCTGTTTTAAACCTTTTTCTCACAGGCTTATGAAGCGTATAAGCGTCCTGCTCCCTCAAAAATCTTTCAACATCTTTTTTCCTACTCCGTAAACACTTCTGTACAGTCTATCTACGCCGCCGTAAGAGGATGGGTAGAAATGTCATAATAGCGTTTAGTTAATACGTTAGCCATTTGCGTATTTTAGAGGCACGTGGGTAGGGTTGGTTTAACCTCTTCTTGCTCCTCTTCAAAGGTGTTACCGCCGGGGGTGACGGCGCCTTCAATTGTGTCACAGGCGTTGCATGTTCCAAGTCTTTTAACCTGTTCAGATTTCCTATCAACGTTTTAGGGACATTTATTTGTTGTAGTCTTGCTTTAATATGCTTCCATCCTGATGGTGATGGCCTATCCCACTTTCTCACCAGATCATGGACAATGTCTACGATATTCGATCCCTGTACCTTTGATCCTTCCACAATGATCTCCCCTGTATCGGTCCATTGTATGGCGGGATCCTCATTCAATAGATTATAAAGACTTAAGCCTTTACTCCTCAATGTAAGTGGGAGGGTATTTTTTAATACATGTTCGATATGTTGTGTGGCTAATCTTTTTGGTTGGTCAGCTGTGTCGCCGGGTACAGATCCTATGTCGCCATCGTCCCCCGTGCTGTGCCTAATAACCACAGGAATCTCTGTAGGGCTCTTATAATTTTCGTACTCGTGAAGAAATTTCTGCAGAGCTTCTTGGTATAAGATTCTTTTCTCATCAGGTGTTTTTTCACTGTTTAATAGGGCTAACAATTCGCTTTCCATTCTTTTAAGTCTGCTTTTACGGGGATCTAGATACGTGTCTGGATTCCTTTGCAGTGAGGCGTACACCTCGTGGGGAATCACTACCACTTTCTTCATTATATTAATCTAGTCAGTAAAGACCCAAAACTGAAAATAAGATGGGAGAAATGACCCTCCTGTTTGTACAGTGCCGGCGAAAAGTATCCGATCGATCCCTGGAAATTTGTATTTTTTACATAAAAAACAATGTTTAAATGTATACTAACCTTATATTAGTATTTTGTCATCTGTCCTTTGGTTTGGATGACTTGTTCTAGACGTTTTGGCATGGATTTAATCAAGTTTTGACAAACTTCCACTGATATTTCCTTGCACCATACCTTTTTGATGGCTCTTGTAATTTTTCGACTGAGCCAGTGTCGTGGCATTCAACCTTATTTTTTATTATTAGCCACATATTTTCTATCGGATTGAGATCTGGACTATTACCAGGCCAATCCAAAATATCAAATTTATTGTCAGTAATCCATTTTGTCACTATTTTGGCCCTGTGACATGGTGCACCATCATGCATGTATGTTTTTGTCCTTTGGATTGCCATTGCCATTGGAAGTTTATCCTGTAGCATTGCTAAATACCGTGCACCATTCATAGTTGTGTTCTTCGGAAGAAAATATAGGTTTCACGCCCATAGTAACCGAAACAACCCCAAACCATCACACTTGGAGGTGTTTCATTGTCTTTAGGGTGTATTTAGGGTCCATCCTATTTGAGCCAATGGGCCGGCGAACCTTTTTGGACAACTTCTGAATGTCAAAAATGTCGACTCATCACTAAATAAACCTTCTTCCAGTCATCAACAGTCCAATGAATATATTTTTTACAAAATGCGACACGTTTTTTACGCATTTTTTCATTAATGAACGGTTTCTTAGCAGCATGGCGAGATGGTAATCCGAGTTCTTTTTGGAGCCGCTCCTGGATAGTTCGTTCAGAAACACCAGATAACAAATTATTCATATTAAATTTTATTTCTTTCGCAGTTATTGTTGGGTTTTTCAATACTAAACGTTTCATAAGTTTGTCTGTTCGTGAATTTGTTTTTCTCGGTCTGCCAGATCGTTTTTTAGGGACTGGCGTGGTTAGGCCGGCATTGTTCTTAGCCCGTGAAACCCATAAAAACGGTACTTTGGGATATGTTTAATTCCTTAGCTATCTGTCTCTGTGATTTCCCACATGTATGCAAAGCAAATAGCACCTCGACAATCACTCTTAAGTTGTTTTTTAGCACACATTATATATAAACTTTATTTACACCACTTTCTGTAAAAAATAAAAAATCAATAAATTTACACAAACAGTGAAATCTGACAACTTTGAGACACAGCCACCCGCAACGAAGGCTACCAGAACACTAATTTGAGAATGCGTTGGATAGCTCTCATATCAGCGAGCAACCTCAAAGTTACCAGATGTCGCTAGAACAAATAGAAAGTGAATTATGTCTCTGAATATCAAGGGAAAATATTGTATTTTCTTGAGTGATCGGATACTTTTCGCGGGCACTGTAATTCGTTTTTTCTTCGCTACAGTTTGGCTTTTACGAGCGAGTGCACGTATTATGTTCTTGTAGCGGCGTAGGCGAGCCTTCTGATGGGTTTTCATTGATACATTGCAATTTATAACGTTAAGACAGATTTCACAGATGCATTTTAAAAAGTCGGCATCGATATTTTTAATAAACATCTGCTGCATTGCCGGGGCAGTCGATGATAGATTTTTATTAATTCACGGTATTTCTTTAGTCTCTTTGTCATTCTGGAATATACACCGTTTCAGGCTCGTTTGGAAATATATTCGTTCGCAGAAGCACTCTAAACGTGTTTCGCGGATGAAGGTCGCAAAGCAAATATCCGTAACGCGTGCTTGTAGCTTCTTTATAAACTTCCAAAAACTCCTTACGCTGATTCGGGAACATTTGATTGGCTAATACCCCAATTTGTGATACATCTCTACGTTGCGCGAATAAGACTAGATATTGCGTATTTAACGACACATCGCGCATGTATCTATTTTTGAAAAATAGATTCTGATTGATGAAGAACACGCTTATTAAGATGGTGGGAGAATACTGTAAATGTCTCGGCAAACGTTTTATCCATCTCCAACATGAGATCGTCAATTACAATGATTGTATGTTCATTTCCCTTTAACGAATTAACGTCATATACGCCTTTGTGGAACAAAATATCATCTTGGTACTCGTTGAACACGATTGATACGTCGAATAGCACCATATAACTTTATGCACAAATTTCGAGAACATCTCCCCCTTTTCTTTAATGATTTTAAGCATAAACACAGTTTTACCACATCCTGTAGGTCCAGATATATACATGTGGATGGGCTCGTGAATCTGAATTTTTCTACAGAGTCCATTTCTAACACGTCACACTCCTAAGTGAGTCATTTACAAAATATTACAAATTTTGAGTGCTGATCCTTATATTTCTTCTCCCACAGAACCGTGAATGACGATGAGGTAGAGCAGCCCATCATTACGGATGACCTCGACGACAGTGTAGTTGTGATCTCCTCCCCTGAACCCTCACAGCGATACCGGTAACACGTCCAAAGCGGAGGTATGAGATACCCACGTCAGGTATAAAGCGACCGAAATACGCGTCTGTTGCAGCGGTAATAGATCCCCAACCCTCAACCTCTTACGCAACAACACCCCCAGCAGCACCTAATATATCCCCTTATTCATCCGCCGCCCCCGTTCTGTTAAGTCTACAATAATAGAGCCCCAACCATCAACCTCCTACGCAACAGGGCCCCCATCAGCAGCACCTTCCGCTAATATATCCACTAATTCCGCCCCCCGTTCTGTTGAGGATGGTATAACGCTGGAATTGGTGCGATCCGCAGCCCCCACCCCAGCCTTGACTAGAAATCGGTATAGAGTCAGGGTCGACCCTAGAGTCATGTATAGCAATGTATTGAGCGCGGACTACGCCGGGTTGTAGAGCGTATTATAGAGTTTGCTCTTCAGAATCGTGACGAGCGTGAAGTCAAGACGAGTATGTCCTTTGGATTCGGGTCAGATGACGGTGATGTAGACGATTATTGGGTGATAGTGCCATTTAGACGTTTGGCGGCTGAAGATGTAGAATATATATTAGGGCGTATAAATGCAAGCCGCCCAAAGTAGTATAGCCTTCAATATGGACAACTTCACGGTAATATTGACCATGTATACCGTGTTGCGGGTCATAGTGCCATACCGTATACTCTTAACTTCAATTCTCAAGCTATTTAGACGGCATATAAACGTCGATCGTGGTTGCGGCTTTATAGCAGTACTCTTAGCACGTATGTTTACTGTACAAAATACACGAACTCAAAAATTTGGTTGCCTACAGTCGTGGAGCATGCCCGTAAACTAGCTGAAGACTGTGAACTTGAATTTGACTGTAATATGGGTCCTGAAGAGCTGAGAAGGGTAGAACAGGAAATGAATGTCCGCATAGTTGTGTTTGGGTTGGATGATCGTCGTAGGACTGTGTATGTTTTTAAAAGCTGTGTGAGAGATCGTACAAGGCCCCTACTTATTTAGGATGTCAGGGACAACGTACTCCCCATCCGTAATATAAGGTGGCTTTACGCGAGTTATGACAAAAGTCGAAATATGGGAGACATCATGATTTGTGTAAGGGGTGCCTCGAGTTTGCGGATGATATAGTGAGACATTGTAAAGAATGTCACATGGTATGTGAGCAGTGTAAAAGCACCAAATGTGAAAGCCGTGTAGTTGAAGCTGAGATTAGAGACTGTGAGTGTGTAGACGCACATTTTCAATAATAGCTGTTTTGATTTCCATAAATCAATGGCACGTGCAGGAAAATGAGAATCTGTGAATGTGGTATGTTTCACACAATGGATAATTGGGGAAAATTTAAGCACAAGTGTGACGTAATTCACTGTCCTACATGCCAGGAGGAATATAAGGCGGATGGAGTAAAGCATGTATGTTATATGAAAGATGCTAAGCCTAAAATAACCCCTGTATAACTGTATACTACGATATAGAAACATATACGAACGCTGAAACCAAAGAGGTAATTCCACATTTACTTGTGAGCCAGACTATCTGTGATGAGTGTATGGATATCGAATGTGACGAGTGCCCAAATGTGGTAAACGGACAAACGTTTTTAAAACGAATGTCAGCGATAGTCCTGTGAAACTATTTGTGTCCTATATTGTCAAGTTAGCCGACAAGTTCAAAAAATGACTGTGTATATTCTCGCCCATAACGGGGCAAAGTTTGACACGCAGTTCCTTTATAAGAGTTGCTTGAACACGAATCCTCTGAGATATTTACAGGTGATCCATTGAAAAGAGGCAACAAATTAATACAGATGCAGATAAGAGGCAATGTACAATTTAAAGATACTTTATTATTCACACCTTGTAAATTAGCAAAGCTACCAAGGTGATGGGAGTAGCAACTGAAGTTTCCAAAGGATACTTCCCATACACTTTCCTCACCAGCGAGACTTTAAACTACGTAGGCCCACCACCCCAAACATTATTTTGACTGCATGGATGAACGTGAAGACTTTGATCGATACTACGACAGTTTTAATGAAAGTAACCCTTATAATATAGCTGATGAATGTGAGCGTTATTGCGTGAATGATGTGCGCGTGCTTAGAGTATGTTTCCAGGCCTTTAGAAGGATGTACATAGCCCGTTTCAAATGCGATCCACTGCAAGTCGCAACCACCATCGCATCATTATGTTTTACGGTGTTCAAGAATAACTTCATGCCGAAAGACACCTTAGCCATTATTCACCGAAACAATCCCCGCAGTTACGGGCACAAGGCTATTTACTGGCTCATACACCTACAGCAACAGACAGGTGTATACATAAAGCACGCCCGCAACACGGGTGAAGTACCCATTAAGATTAATGGACGTGTTTTTGGGTTGATGGGTTAAGTGAAAACCGTGTCACTGGTGTGAAGACTGTGTACTCCTTTAACGGTTGCTGGTGGCATGGATGCCCCGTCCTGAGTGCGGAGTCACCGGAGATATCAACGGTAGGTCTCCTGCCGACTGTCTTGCAACGACCCGCACCCGCGATCAACTTATAGGATCACAGTTCACTCACAAAGTCTTGTGGGAGCATGAATATGATGCACGGATGGAGACAGACGAGGTGTACCGTGAGGAAATAAAAGCGATCAAGCGTTCAATGGTGCTGGATCCTCTCAAATGTGGTGATAGCTTGTTTGGAGGACGTACAAATCCTTTCAGACTATACTTCCCACCTACGGAGGGCGTGAAGCTCCATTACTACGATTTCTGTTCTTTATACCCATACGTGATGAAGAGCAATCCGTACCCCGTGGGCGCGCCTGAGAAGCTGGTGGGGCCTAGCCTACCATCCATCATGAATTTTAAAAAAATTTGAATGATCGTTACTTTGGGATCTCTTTCGTAGACGTACTCCCCCACGCAATTTATGGATGCCGATCTTACCTGTCGTTATCGACGACAAGCTCATGTTTCCCCTGTGCGTGAAGTGCGCGGAAGAGGATAACGGCGAATGTAACCATATACCCCCCAGCGTAAGATCAGAGGCGTATATACAAGTCCTGAGTTGGCCCTAGCCGTGCGCCATGGTTATAGAATACTGAAGATACATGAGGTGTGGAGGTTTCAGAAGCTACCAACCTTTTCACACCATATATAAACACCTTTTTGAAGGATAAGGTTGAGGCATCAGGGTATCCGCGAGGTTGATACCGAAGATGAAAAGTCTGCCTATATTCAACGTTACCGCGACCCGAAGGTATACAACTTGATCGTGTCCAAATTGTAAAGAATCCTGGAGAGCGCTTTAGTGCAAAGTTGTGTCTAAACAGCCTATGGGGAAAATTTGCGCAGAATACCGGCAGAGGGAGCATTCATTTTGCACAAAGTTATAGCGATGTCTGGGATTATGCCAATGCCCCGATAAAGAGGTCATGAGATCGTAAATGTAGGTAATACTTACGTAATAAAGTACAACAACACTGAATTTGCCACAGATACCTCAAGGGTTACAAACATACCTGTGGCCAGCTTCACAACAGCCTACGCCCGTATAAAACTTTGGGGTCTATTGCATTCTCTTGGGCGGAGAGTATTGTATGCCGATACAGATAGCGTGATATTCACAGAGAGGGAGGGTGAATACATGCCCACTATTGTGGAGTTCCTCGGCGAGCTCACTGATGAGATCAAGGATGAGTATGGGGACAACGCATACGCCGACTCTTTGCCTCAACAGGACCTAAGACTTATGGGGTACGGGTCAGGGTGGGGGATGAAATGAAATATATCGTGAAGGCAAAGGGTATTACGCTCAACCATGCGAATCGGGAGGTTGTTAACTTTGAGTCGTTGAAGGATCTAGTATGCGGATGAACAACCTCACCAACTAATTGTAGGCACCCACAATTTTCGGGCGCAGAAGCTGGGGGGCGTGAAGGAACTTAGGGGTACGATGGTGTGCCGTAACACCTATAGGAAACGTTACCAGTTACCTGGTACCTATGATACCGTACCCTTTGGATACCAATGATGCTTCTAACTCACACGTCTTGTATATAATCGTATCTATTTGTAAATATATATATATATATATATATATATATATATATATATATATATATATATATAACTTGAATATCTCGTTTATTAAATCGTATTTGTAAATATATATAACTTGAATATCTCGTTTATTAAATAAATCATGTTTCAAATAGCGTTTCACTTTCTCCTTTGTGTGTGTGTGTGTGTGTGTGTGTGTGTGTGTGTGTGTGTAGGTGAAAGTTCTAAGCTCCGCCCACTGTAAGACCGTGAGTCATGCTACTATCTGGGAATCCCTGCGTGGTCAGTCGACCGCAGTAAGCCCGAGAGATCAGACGTGTATTCAGATCAGACGTGTATTCAAATGGCTACCTTTAATATTGCTTGTACAACGTTTACGAAATGGTATTCAGTAAAGTGCCAGGATGTGGTGGATACCGAAAAACTTCCTATTCATCCCTCCTATGCCTCTTTAAAAACACATTGGATTGTGCGAAGTTCCAAGATGTACAAATACTCTACGGATGTTCTGGTGAGACCGTTGAAGGCTTTCGTTGCACAGACGATGTGCTGAAGTATACTGCAGAGCTAAACTTTATAAAGTCTCACATACACCGTGAAGTAAAAGAAACAACGCGTGCAGAAGAGAAGCAGGAGGTATGGATAATGAGTCTTGCTGATGGGTGGTGTGACAAGCGGTATTACGTCATGCTACACCATGTCGATTACTCATACCCTACGACTGGAAATGTGAATCTCGTGATCATGGACAATCTTAAGTATTTTTATCACTATATTAACGTATATCATGATGAGGTTCGTAGTGAGGTTGTGGCTAGTGCCCTGCGTGAATTTTTAACAGAGTTTAGAGACGAGTATCGTTTGATGGGCAGAAAGGAAAAATATGAACATATGTTCCTCTCAAATATTGCGGCTGAGTGTGGAGATGTTTAGTAAAATGTTCCTAGTTCTTATCCAAAATGTCTGGTGCGTAGGCTGGTAGTGATATTCTTGTACCGGTACAACAATTCGACTCGCGGAACAAGCCCATTCACGTATCATCGAGTCAGCCTCCCGTCGAACCATTCCTGCCTACCTGCGTGCCTCACACGACTCATAGTTATCTCAGAGCTTGAGCCGAGTGGACGTGCGCTCTTCGAATACGATGGAACTTCCTTTGAGCAGCATTCTCAACGCCTCGTACGATGTGTCCGTGACGAAATCGTTGCGCGTGTTCAGGCGTAATTCCGGTCCCATTAGCTATGTACTGGAAACGGAATGTAGACCGACAAACAAACGGGTTTATTTAAGTATCGAGGAGATGAATAGAATCTTTGTGATAGTTGAGAAGTGGAGTGAAGATCGTTATAAAATACCTGCTAACGTAGGTACAAGAAGAGAGCAGATTAGTGACGCACCCTCATACGCCGTTGTATGTACGTTGTGTATAAATAACGATCGGCCGTGCATTGATATAAGGCTGATGTGGAAGAATGCTTCTGATAATAACGCTCTTATTCCTACGCGAAACCGTTTCATCCTCGACAGAATGTTTGAAATCGTCGGATTCCGTAAACTGAAACCTATATTAGATGCGCGTGTTACGGATATGTTTTATTTTGATACAGTACTTGAATACGCATACACTGCTCTGCTCGATGGGTTTACCGAGTGTAGGGCTGGTGAGAATGGTCTAGTGCTGGATGTTTATTTAAAAAGTTTAGACTCTTTGAAATACCATGAACTTTGGTACAAAGCAATTGATCGGTACAAGGCTGAGCTCACCTACACCGTACACCCTGAAGAACTATTTCTTTATATAACGCGCAGTTGTCGTAACGATTTAGAAGATTATTTCAATTGCCGCTATGTTGAGTGAGTTCACGATTGAAAAGCTCGAGTCGGTAGAAATAAACCCTCGATTGGAAAAGCGTTCTTATAAACTTGTGTTTAATAATGTAGCTAACGATGAACTCTTTGTGCGTGCTTTTGATTGTATTCTAGACGTATTTAAAGATGACTTACCAACCGGTTGTAAAGTGGGAACAAAAATAGTACTGAACGATATGAAAGCCCTTCATATGGAATACAGGTTTCCCTATACTTTAAGCGGTGAAATATTATTAAGCCGCATATACTGCGTAATGCAGAGCAATAATGATGTAATTGTAAACTCGATTAAGACCGAGTTTAGTATTTTGAAAAAAAAGTGAATTGTATTTATATTTTGCTTGACATTTCCCCGATTATACGCATATTTTTATTGATTTGTATATATATATATATATATATATATATATATTTTGCTTGATATTTCTCCTGTACTGTTATGTACATATTTCTATTGAAGTGTATATTTATTTGAAATGTATATTTTATTTTATATATATCCATAATTGTGTGTATATATTTCTGTTATACGCATATTCCTCAAATGTATATTTATTTTCTATATATTTATAATAAAAAGAATGATGCAATGTTGTTTATTGTTATACCTTCTATTACCGGTATTCGAAATATAATAATGTATACAGTGGTATTGCGGTATCTGGCAACATTTAAGCCTTCTAAGCGAACTGGCTGATTAGGAGTCTATAATAATGTATACAATAATACTGCTAAAAGAGGTATCTGGCAACTCAAGCCATTTACAGCCAACTGGCTGATTAGGCGTATATAATAATGTATACAATGGTACTGCTAAAAGAGGTATCTGGCAACTCATTTACAGCCAACTGGCTGATTAGGCGTATATAATAATAATGTATACAATGGTAATGCGGTATCTGACAACCATTTACAGCCAAATGGCTGATTAGGAGTCTATAATAATGTATACAATGGTATCGCGGTATCTGGCAACTCAAGCCATTTACGCCAACTGGCTGATTAGGAGCCTATAAAACAACGCCAACTCGGCTGAAGTCTTAATGTGCACTTGGCTCCTGCCAGGTGAACACCTCTCCTCCTCCTCCTCCTCCTCCTTTCTCTTGGGGGATAACGCCGCCTCCAAGTTTCCCCCCCACCCCCCTTTGCAACAATCCCCTTTGCAACAACCCCCACCCCCCTTTGCAACATTACATAATAACCTGCAACATTCTTGCACTCTCCCCTTTTTCGGCTATACTACTAAGCCGAATGCTGATGTCAAGGAACCCCAGCAAAAAGGACATGACTGCATTGGTTACTTTCAAATAAAGACTCTGAATGATATCTTATTGCCACTTTAAATGTTGATAGGATGTTTGCGCACATTTGTTATTTTGTTACGAATTTACGGAAAAATGAAATTTTTGAATTAAAATTGATGTAGGTTGGAGTTATTTTTTATTGTTTTTGAAGCAAGGATATTATTTTGTATGCCAAATGATTACATTAAATTGCTACCAAATCACATGATTTTCAATTTAGTCATTTCACCCCCAAAATTGACACACCCTAATGGGTACCCCATAATGAATTCGGGACCTGGAAAGGTAAGTAGTTGGAAATATTATCAGTGCACTTACATTACAGTATTTATGGAAGGCTTCATGGTAAATAAGTGCATTACCACACTGAGGACATGTAAGAGAGGTCTTGAGCACGCCGTGAGCTCGAAATATAGCGACAGTAGCGCTATCGTCCCTCAAAACTTGTTTAATAAAGTCCCACTCGGACTTTGAGCACGCACTACACAGCCATTCTGAAGCAACTGTTGAATTCAAATTTCAGCGCTGAACATGCGCGGGGGTGTCACGTGACAATAGGGCAGACGCTGATTGGCTAATGATAATAGCATAACTACATATACACGGGACGAGATGGTTTGATGAGTCAATAATTGTGTTTGGTGGATGTGTTCTACCGAATCTTAACCTTTTTTTTTTAATTTTTCATCAAATTTTATTTTCGTCATTTCCTAAGAAAAAAATTACTTTCCAAGAATGTAGAAAGATAGTTGAACGCATATCAAAAGTGAAAATAGCAGAAAATTAACTCTATCGAAAACGAAAGGGACGTTAAAATGAATATTAACTAATTTGCGTCATTACCCAAAAATAAATTATCCCAGTCCACTACTCTCATCCTATCCGCAAAACTATCAAAATTAGCCCTACGAAAACCAGGGACTTCTATTACGTTACTATCCTTACTGTTTTCTATCAATAGCTTAAACCTAATAATTTGGTGATCAGTACAGTGGCGTACATAGGGAGACATGTCAACTCTAACAGATTTTCCGTGAGATTCACGGATTTTAAGTCTCAAACTCCCTTATGTGGGATATATTTCCAGTTATCAAATCAAGCACAGGCAAAAATAAGGCAAAATCTCACGGATTTTCATACTTGAAGGTTGACGTCTCTGCATAAGGGGGGGGGCATAGGTCCCCCCCTCATTGTAAAAATTATTACCACTCTCATTAAAGATATTTGAAAAAGAAATTTTAAAAAATCGAAAACTTTGCAACATTCACCACAAAAAATCTTGATGTCATATGGAATTTCAGTTATTTTATGGTTACCAGGACATGTTATGAACTCAAAACTGAAAAGCAATTTTGGCTGGCTTAGGAACGTTTATATATGTCTTCATGTACGATTAATTTGTGCAAATTTAATTCTTTGCCCATAAATTGGAAATAAAATACAACTGAAGCCTTCCAAGATACAATTCCAAATCAATCATCATCAATTTTGAGCTGACACACAAACACAATATATATATATATATATATATATATATATATATATATATATATATATATATATATATGAAAATGAAAAGGTTTATTGGCAGACTATAGTCCATATGACAAATATTATTAATACAATGACAGTTCACATACTAAGGTTAAAAATATATACAAATGATTAGAAATAATACTGTAATGTCGAAGTTAAGTGGAGCTACAGATAGACGTTTTCGTACCAAGAAGTCCATAGCTTAGGCCTCAGAGGATAAACGGGAGAACTCATAGATAGCTTGGATAATCGGGTTGGTTGATTTTTTAATTCTTTGCATTAGACTGTATTGAGCACGTCTTGTTACCTCCGGGAAGCTCGGGACATTGCGGTAGCAAACACTTGCGAAGCTGAGCATCTCGTGGGTAATTTATGTAAGAGTCTAAAAGACCTGTTGTACAGCAAATTTAGAGTTCTGCCAGAGCCTTTTTTATAATTCACCTAGAGTTGCTGTCCGTATATATTACTGCAGAAAGTACGAAAGAGAGTGTCTTTAGCTTCACTTGTACAGAACCGAAAGTTCCTTATGGTCATATTCGCTTTAGCACACAGGCTTCGAGATTTTTTTTATATCTGAGTCATCACTCAAGGAGCTGGTGAGAGTTCAGGTCCGGACAGAAGCCCCCTAGGACAAAAGCCCCCTAGGACAAAAGCCCCCTGGACAAATTGCTGGGTAGGGCAAGACAGGTATCACATTTAATCTGAAGCATCAGTTCCACTTCAGCCACCGTGTGTTAAGGTTATGGGCTGTTAGTTTGAATCTACACGTCTGTCAGTTAACCATATATATATATATATATATATATATATATATATATATATATATATATTGCATATTCATAACTAACTATGGGTCTTTTCCGTTTGGGGGCTAGCAGCGAATTTTAATGAAAATCGGTATACAAATGTGGTTTTGGTCACTGATTTCAAAAATAACTTTCTTTTTTTGGAGAAATGAAAAAAAAACATGTTAGAGCACTTTAAATAATTAATATGTGTTTTAACTACCTTAAACTAGTTACAGAGGATTGTATTAAATTTAGCCAGAGTCACAAATTGCTGTATGAGTTCCATAAAGGATCTAACGCTAGTGAATCCGCAAGAAACATTCAAAGAGCTTATGGAAATGATGTTGTGAGCGAATGGATGTGTAGGAGATGGTTTGAGAAGTTCAGAAATGGAGACTTCAGTTTGAAAGATTATTTATCAACGAACAGGACGACCAAATGAGTTAGATGAAAAATTGCTGAAAGCAACAGTGGAGGAAAACCCAACGGTAACTGTAAGAGAACTTGGCCTGAAACTCGGCGTTAGCCATATGACCATTCATCGTCATTTGAAGCTGTTAGGAAAAGTAGTGAAGGTTGGAAAATGGGTTGAGCATGATTTGTCACAGCGAATCTTCAACATCGAATCGATATTTGCACATCACTGCATTCTCGGCAACTGCAGGCACCGTTTTTGAATCGGATCGTCACTGGGGATGAAAAATGGGCCTCTATAACAATATTAAGCGCTGACATCAGTGGCTTAGCCGTGAAACAAAGTCTGAACCTCAGCCAAAGAATGGACCCCATCCAAAGAAAATTTTGCTATGCGTTTGGTGGGATATGCAAGGAATTATTCATTTTGAGCTTCAGCCAGATAACCAAACAATCACAGCTGAAGTCTACTGCCAACAACTACACCGATTGAAGATGGCATTACAAGAAAAACGTCCTGCATTAATTAATCGCAGAGGTGTTCTATTCCACCAGGATAACGCACGCCCTCACACTGCTCAATTCACCACTGCCCAGAGCTGGGCAATAAATACATTGAATGTATTTAAATACTAAATACTAAATACATGGGAGAAATGTATTTAAATACTAAATACTAAATACATTTTACGAATGTATTTAGATACTAAATACAAAATACATCAATTGTATTTAAATACATACAAATTTTAACATATGCATTCACTAATTCATGTTTTGATAAATTTCTACTTTAGGGGACACGGTGAATTTCGAAATAAATACACCACTCGATAGATCAGACGATTTTAAAAGCTTTTTCATCAATGAATTTTCCATCGCAAATTGGATTGATTGCAACGAGTTAGTTACACAGGCCCACTTAAGGCAGAGCCGTTTTGTACGATTATTCGTTCAATTTCAAGATATTTTTTGATGTCTAAAAAAACACTTACCTTCAGATGAGTGTACAGATTCGTTGTAGCATTGCTTGCAGCAGAGACTTCGTGTTTACACAGCAAGCAGGTGCACTTTACCTTATTACCGTCTTTAGATTTAATTTTAAAGTATTTTCCATCAAACAGAGGGTGCACTAAATTGTTATCTGCAGATATATCACTGTTTGATTCACCGGATTTGCTTGTTGAAGCCATGACATACACACGATAAAGAAATCAACCGCTTTCGACTAAGAGTGGCACACAACTGATTGAACTGACACGTTGAAACATGAACCATGCTGTACTACACTGTCGACGCGTCGTACTGTGCTAGTACAGAACGTGTATTAAACCAGTAAAAGTATTTACATTTTTATATTTTGAGTATTTAAATACATTGTATTTAAATACTCATTAAAGTATTTAAATACTATATTTAAATACATGAAAAACAATGTATTTATAAATACAGTTCTAAATACACAAATGTATTTAAATACGTATTTAAATACAAATGTATTTAAATACTGCCCAGCTCTGCCACTGCCCAATTGGAGGCATTTGGTTGGGAAAAAATGCCTCATCCACCTTATTCTCCGGACATCGCACCTTCAGACTACCATTTATTCAGAAGTCTGCAACACCACCTAGCTGGACAAAAGTTACAATCCAGGGAAGCTATCGAAAACGAAGTGATCGCTTTTTTTTAACTCGAAACCAAGGGATTTCTTCGAACGTGGCCTAAAAAAACTTTTCTACAGGTGGGAGGAGGTTATAGAAAAAGAAGGGAATTATATTGATGATTAATTTGTCATTAAGTCATTTAATTTTTGTTGTGAATAAACAAATATTTCGACCAAATTTGTGCTTAAAAGTAATTTAATTTTTGTTCTGAATGAACTAAAAATTCGAGCAGAATATATGTTACAACCTTATACTTAAACTCTTGTACTTCCTCAATTACTTCACCTCTCATTTTAAACCTAATGTCAGCTGGCTGATTATAGCTTTTAGGATGAAATTGCATTACCTTAGTTTTTGTAACATTAAAAAGAATATCATGTTTCTGCGAATACACTTCGCAGAATTTTAGTAGACGATCCAGACCTTTAACAGAGGGACTTATTAACTCCATATCATCGGCATAAACTAAGTTATTTCTCCTTGTGTTATCTATACAACATCCCACTGTTGCCTCATTAAGTGAAACAATTAATCCGTCAATATACACATTAAACAGCATAGGGGAGAGCAAGGAGACTTGTCTCACCCCGCAAGAGGAGTCAAAACATTCGGATAGTACATTGCCCCCACCTAACGGTGAAAGATTGGTGGGAATACCAAAATTTCAATACGTTTAATATGTACATCCGAACCTTCCTGTCTTCTAGTTTTTCAAATAAAATATTGTGGTTCACCATATCACATGGTTTACTTATATCTAGGAAACAGCTATAAATATTTGAATTATTGTCAATATATTTAGATATTGTTTCTTTAAGTACATAGATACACAGGTCAGTTGAGTGGGACCTTTTAAATCCAAACTGATTAGGAGATGTCCATAGGTAATCATTTAATCGGAGTAACAAGAGTTTTTCTAGTAGTTTCGAGAAGCAGGAAGCGACAGCAAGAGGCCTGTAATTATTGCTGGACAGAATGTCTCCATACTTATTTCTGACCAGGGGCAAAATATATACCCTCATGAACTCTGCAGGGATATGGCTATGAGCAAGCATGGCTTATAAAAACAATGATATATGCAGACATACTACGTCATTGGCATATTTTAAGTGCTCATTCGATAGGCAATCTACCCCTGACGCAGAACCAGTCATTAACTTTTTAATTAACCTCTTTACTTCAGGAACTGATATCAAAGTAAATGCAAAAAACTTCACTTTTTTCTACGTGAAGGTCAAAATATGAAAATAAAAACCCACTCTAATAGACAGCGTTTATTTCCACAACGGTTTCGATGCCCACTGGCATCCTCCTCGGGTGGATACAGAAAAACGAATGAACCAAAACAAGAGGGAAAAACAGTCCAGGGACCGACCGTTAAGAAATTCGCACCTAGGTTAGATCCCATTCTCCCGACACCGGAAGGGCATTTTCATTAAAGGCACCCGCTTATAAGTTCATTCGCACAAATTTAAATCTATCTTCGTGTTCTAAACATACAGATTCAATTTTTCTTTTTTTTTTTACATAATTATTACATTTATTATTAAATTTATTACATTTAATATTGCATTATTATTTATTACAGAAATTATAAATTTATTATTACATTGGTTATTACATTGTTGTTTATTATACAGAACTTATAAACCGAAAAACGCATGAAAAAGGCGAGAAGGAAACAATCCAGAGACCATTGAGAAATTCGTACCTAGGTTAGATACCGTTCTCCCGACACCGGAAGGGCATTTTATTACAGGGTCCCGCTTATAAGTACATTCACACAAATTAAAACTATCTTCTTGTTCTATACATACAGATTCTGATATTTTGACATAATTAGTGCATTTATTATTGCATTTATATTTTTTTTTATCATTTATTATTATTACCTTTACCCTAATTATTAAATTTATAATATTACCTTTATTATTACATCTGCTGCATTTATATTTATTTCCACATTTATTACTTCCATTATTACATTTACTAAAAGCGAGTAAGGAAACAATCCAGAGACCTTTAAGAAATTCACACTTAGGTTCCCCCGACTCCGTAAGGATTTTTTGACCAAGAATCTCATTAAAGGGTCTAACTTATAAGTACCTTCGCACAAATTAAAATTATCTACTTTTTCTATACATACAGATTCTATTATTTTTCTTCCGACATAATTATTACATTTATAAAGTACCTTACTTGATTCCCAATCTATAGCATGATTATTTTGGCTGGCGTGATAAAAAATGGCATTATTAGTATTACCTCTTGTTTTGGTTCATTCGTTTTTCTGTATCCACCCGAGGAGGATGCCAGTAGGCATCGAAACTGTTCTGGAAATAAACTCTGTCTATTAGAGTGGGTTTTTATTTTCATATGATATCAAAGTATTTTCCCTTGTCCCTCCCACAGTCGTTTCACTGCAATCTATCTTAAGATTATCCCTACTCACACTGTTAAGAATGTTAGAGTAGTGGTTTTTCCACAGCTTTACAATTTCATCCTCCCCCGACACCTCATCGATTGTCGGAGGGAGGACACTTTTGACACCCGTTTGATTCTTAACAAATTTCCAAAATTTGTTATTATCGTTATTTATGCGAGTTTCACAGGCTTTTGGTGCTCGAATAGATTCTTTTTCCTGTTTCCATCGCCTTATGGCCGCCTTATACTGACCCCTACTTTTACCCATATTCATGTATACTGGTTCTAATCTGGGTCTACCATGAATGCACCACAAATCATAGGCGTCTTTCGATTCCCTTTTCAGGGGGGTAATAAAATCATTCCATCCAGGAATAATCTTAGTATGATAGTTGTAAGATTTAATCATGGGGCTTCCTGCTTCTCTTAACAGGGATATTATCTTACTATAACACCTATCTATGAGTTTACAGTGAGAATCATTTGAGCAAGGATTATTACAGGCAAGATGCAAAATTTCTAAGTTATTAAAGAGATGACCTGTTCTGTCTTTGTATTCTATTCTCTGTTGCATATTAACATTAGACCAATCTACGCGATTATTCTTACCTATTGAATTCTTGCTATGTCGTGTTGCGCATAAATTTGAAAAATTAATTAATAGTTCTAATGGTCTATGATCAGAAAGAAGGAAATCATGCAGAATATGAATTCTAACAATTCGATCCTTTAGATTATTACGAGTGAGACAATGATCAATCCACCTGCTGGTACAACTCATATCACTAACGTATGTAAAATTACCACTTGTTACCCCTAATACATGTACATCACTTATACTTAAATTGGCCGATTCGCACATGTTACCCAATTCTACAAAGAATTGCGAGTTCATATGCGCGTTAAAGTCCCCATTATTATACAGTGAGAATATTTGGGGTTATTTGATAATGACTTAATTTTATACAGCAAATCACTGTATTCATCTAGATTACTGCCGTATGGTAAATAGCAGTTTACAATTAATATGCAATCATTGTTCACTTGTAATTCAATGTCTAACAACCTTACATTATCGCTTGTTAAAAATTTTATATGTTTTGACAAATTTTTTGGTACTTGTAGGTTATCTACCTACCAATTTTGACAGAATATTTTCGTTAAAACTAACGAAAATATCACGACTTAACCTAACCACTTATCAAGGGCGTACAGTTGATCTATTAGATTGAATGCCCGGTTAAACTGGGCATTCAAACCAATCCTTTGCACAATTTAATTATTGTTTTTTCAGCCAGAATGAATTTACTGCGACTTCATGCTATTTGCCACGATGACAAATCAAGCGTCACATTCCTGCAAGAAAAGGTATCGTCCACCAAAAGCGGTTATGTGGAAATGGGCATGAAATGGTATTATCATTAGGGTGCAGCATAGATGGCGGTGCAGGATTAGAGGTCGCCAAGAAAAAGGTTTACGGACGGACAATTGGCTTCAGGGATCAAGGCTACCGCAAAGGAGCAAAACAAAAGGCAACACGGCACACACCGCCAAATGCTAGATTCGTATTTGTGTGAATACCTGTGGCGATCCAGACTACATGGTCAAGATCCCTTTGAAGCCATACTTGGTTCAATAGTTGCATTTTGGCCTCCAGAGTAACATAAAAAATTTGTTTTAATAAATATATATTTTTCTACTTTGTATCTATGCGTCATAGTAAATACTATTCCAGAAACAAACAATATTATAATTAATAATAGATCAACTGTACGCCCTTGATAATTGGTTAGGTTAAGTCGTGACATTTTCGTTACTTTTAACGAAAATATTCTGTCAAAATGGGGGGGGGGGGGGGGGGGAGATAACCTACAAGTACCAATTTTTCCTTATTAAGAAAGCAACACCACCAAAAGGCCTACCATACATTAATTCATCTGAAAAGTCTACTGCTGATGACGCATCGTACATAAAGTCATCATGGATGGTAGAGAAGAATTTAGCTCTTGCTTAGGCAGCCAGTGCTCTTGTAGGAGTATCAAATCTGCACTGTCGCAGATTTTATGAACATCTACAATTGAATATATATATATATATATTGTGTGTGTGTGTGTGCGTGTGTGTGTGTGTGTGTGTGTCCTCCCCCTTTAAGAAATGCTGTGTACGCCCCTGGTGATCACTACATCCCAAACTCCACACCTAGCACACGACGCTTTCTGCGACGGCATCGCGCAAGTTAAGGTAGTTAACGTTTATAACTGTCACAAGTTTAAATTAAATTAAGCCGGCATGCTATGAAAACTTCAAAATCGCTAAAAAATACTAATATTCAGTTACTTAACTATAACAATGTGAATATAAACGCAAGTATATAAAATTCAGAACTTTGCAACAGTAAATTTATCGACAATATCCAAAAATAGAAACAATATCAGAGAGCCCAGGGAATGCGTCCGCTCAGTAAGGAGTCTGGCTGACGAAGAAAGGACTTTATTTTAAGTTGATTTTTAAAGAAAAGGAGGAGCTTTCCTTTGAAGAGAATGTCAATGTCCAATCAGAGGACAATGATTCTTGTAACACCCAGTGAGAAAAAAAGGAAGCTCCTTCTTCCCTTATGTATGGATGAAAGCTTTCATAGGAATGATCTCATGTAATGAAAATGTTTTTGATAGGTCATTCAGAGTACTGTAAGGCGGAGTCCTTGTAATTTTAAGGTGTAACTTAGATTTCTAAGTTAGTTGTAGTTCCTTCCTTGAAAGTTAAAGTGGCTTGTAAAAATAAATCTTTAGACTCTATTGCATGATTGAAAATTTCTAAGTTGAGCTAAAACTGTTTCACGTTGTACGAAAATCTGAATTTCCTTTGTTTTACGCGAACTTAGTTGGAAGAGCTTAATGTTAGCAGACAGGAAAAGAATTTTGTGAAATTTCTTTAATTTAATTACTGTTCACATTAAATGTTAAACTTGTAAGTTTGCGAAATATTATGTTTCCTTAGGGGAGAGTAAAATCTTGTGATTTTCCCGAGGAAATAGGTGAAGTTAGTGCATGACCATTTAAAGCCTTTGTGAAAATTTATTTGATTTAATTGACGGACTTTTTTCCTGGAAAACCTGCGGAATTCGCGCAGAACTTTTGTGAGTAAATTTCCCAAAAAAATTTTTGTACGTAAACTACATCTGTACAGTTATTCTTAGATTTCGGAATTTGAATTTAGTGCTATTTCTAGAGTTACACGCAAATTGTTAAATTTAAACCGTGGACTGTCCGTGAATAGTTTATCAAACTTCGAATCCAGGTCTCGTTTAACTGACACCAAAGAAAAAGTTTTGCAAGAATTACGTTCATTCTTGCACAAATTTTTCTTGCAAAAATTTGGACTCGGTTGTCAATTTTACAAATGTACATCTTTCTGATCTGGAAAAAGCTGCCTTGGGGTTCGGATTAAAATTTTCCTTTACTGCGAATGCCAGTTGTTTGGTTAGCTTTTTAAGCCCGTTCGAGTACTTTGCCAAATACTGTAAAGCCTCTAATCTTAATTTATTTACTCTGAAGGGATTTCTTTTAAATGAAATCTTTCACTCTTTGGGTAAGGGCTCTAGGTTTCTCAAGATTTTGTTGGATGCCCTTTCCAGATTGAAGAACAACCCGAACCTTATGCTTGTGAAGTCTGATAAGGGAAATAAAGAAGTCATTTTGGACACGTGTGATTATATCGCTAAAATGAATGTCATGTTGGCTGATGAATCCGTTTATTCCAAAGTCAGCAATGATCCACTAAAGACTTCTCAGGCTTCTTTCAATAAGGAGTTGGGAAGAATCCTTAAAGATTCTCCCGAACTTTTTCAAAGATTTAAATCTTATTTGCCCCATCTTCCTTATATATATGGGCTTCCAAAGGTGTATAAACCCTCAGTACCTTGCGCCCTATTATTTCTAATGTGGGAAGTTCTACTGAACAGTTGTCTAAATGCCTCTCGAGCCTCCTTTCGCCATTAGTAGGCCAAATCTCTGGAGCACATCTTAAAAATTCTGCAGAGTTTGTTGACAAACTTCGAGGTACAGACATATCGGGAAAGAAATTGGTGAGTTTTGACGTGGTGTCTTTGTTTACTAGAGTCCCTTTGGATCTAACCTTGCAGTTCCTGGAAGAGTGGCTTCATGATCATCCTGAGACCATTCCGTTTGATTATGGAATTATTTTGGAGCTCGTTAGACTTTGCTCGAAACAACTATTTTTCTTTTAACGGGTCATTTTTTAGACAGAGGACAGGTTTACCTATGGGCTCTTCGCTCTCTCCAATTTTAGCTAATATTTTTATGAAATTTTTTTAAGTTAATTTTTTGCCGGACAGGACTGTTAAAGCAAATAGAAAAATGCGAGTTTATATTTCTTTTGATTTTCCAAACAAAAGTAGTGGAATCAACAAATGCAGTTTCAAAATGGTTGCAAAGCAAGAAAATGGTTTTGGATAATGCTGTGAAGTTGTTAGGTAATGCTGTGGAATATTTGAAAAATTTAAGGGACAGCTTTGATCGTTTAAACATTATTGTAAATCAGCTGAGAAATAGATTTGAAGGTATGAAGGGAGTTGCAGTCATTTCAGTTTCTTGTTTCCTGAATATCTCATTGCAGCAAAAGATACAGAGCTGCATGAGAAAGCAACAGCTCCTGCAAATAAATACGAGAAAGATATTTCTCTTGAGTTCCCTAGTCAGCTCCTTTGCTTTAGAACGTGCTTCAAATCAGAAATATAAAATGCATCAACTGTACACGATCTTGCGTTACTACTTGTTGAACAAAACAATTCTTTATGTTCAAGTTTTATTGAAGTTTTAACGGCTTTTTCACTTTTCCTCACTGTCCCCGTCACTGTTAGTTCTGCGGAACGTTCCTTCTTGAAGCTTAAATTGATCAAGAGTTATTTGCGAAGCACAATGGCGCAGGAGAGATTAACTGGGCTTTCTGTTATATCTATTGAAAATGAAAAGCCCCAAAACCTAAATTTGGATGATATTATTAACATCTTTGCAGAAAGGAAAACCAGAAGAGGTAGGATTGCCAGATTTTTGAAATGGCAATGCGGGACAAAAAATTTCTGAGGTTTTTTTTTTAAGACCAAATTTTTTTCAAATTGAAACTAGATTTCTTCAACGGTTACAAGAAACAAAATTAGAAAAATTTTATTACAATAATATTTAACAATTAAACATCGTGAATAAATTGAAATTATTATACAAATATTGAAATTATAAATCAATTCATCCCTAAAAAATTTGCTTAAAAAATATTTTTTGCGGGACATTTTGAACGCGGGATTTTGACACGGGATTTTGACGCGAGATTTTTGGATCAAATGTGGGACTGTCCCGTAAAATACGAGACGTCTGGCAACCCTAGTTTAAGAGGAAAATTCGGTACTTACGTATTATCGGGACTACCAAACTGTTTATTATATATTTTTGCTCTCGTCATTTTCGTTTAAACTAACGAAAATATCACAATTTAACCTATCCAATCATCAAGGGCGTACAGTTGACCAAACCGGGCATTCAGTTGACCTAACCGGGCATTTTCCATTTTATTTTGAAATGTGACAGTGAGTGCCTAATACGAAAAGATCAGAAGATATATATATATTTAGGTGAAATAACCAATATTAATCTGTTAGGTTAATTGAATGCCCGGTTAGGTCATCTGTACGCCCTTGATGAATGGTTAGGTTACGTTGTGATATTTTCGTTAGTTTAAACGAAAATGACGAGAGCAAAAATACATAATAAACAGTTTGGTAGTCCCGATAATACGTAAGTACCGAAAATTCAAGTAACTGCTCGCTTATTTTCATTTGGTGAGTAAATAAAATATCACTTTTATTATATAGTGTATACAGTCTTGGACTAATTTCTTTCAAAATGAAAGCGAGTCTACAAAAAGCCACAGAGTATTCATTCAATTTCATTGGTTGATGGAATGAACCAGTCATATTAAAGCCAATTAATAAAGGCTCACTGGCCACTGCTCATATTACTTTCAGTGATCATATCTTTTACAGAGGGACTTAGTCCAAGACTGCTCATCTTTCATAAGGTTTTCATATGATTCTTATACTGTATATGTTCATGTAATTATGATTGGCATTAAATATATATGGTATACATTTTCACAAACTTTACTATGGTCTTAAGCAAAACATTGTTTTCGAACACTTTTCCGTTTTAGAATTGCAGACAAAATATATTTTTTTTTATAAAATAGCAGTACGCACCATAATTATGTGTATACGGTAGTAAGGGTATATATACTAGTGATGTAGCGGATGTCATTTTTTCCACATCCGCGGATGCGGATGCGGATGAGGATGTTTGATTTCAATATCCGCGGATGCGGATGCGGATGTCTACATTTTCGTTATTTTTTAGGATATATTCGAGATTTGTTGTGTTTAACGTATATAATAAGTTATTATATAGAGAGAGCTGTAGCTATAATGTAGTATAATTGATTAATTGTACAATAATTGCTGTACTTTTCTCTGAACATATAAAATAATATCAAGCATCTAACTAATATAGAAATCAATTAGTGAATTCGTCTGCAAATAAATTCGTTACATTTTGTTGAGTTTCAGCCACAATTAGAAACCATAATTGTGTTACCAGGATGCGGGACGTGAACCCAACTCAAATGCACCCCCACCGACCTCTTTCCCCAACCTCCACCCTTATAGAAAGAGATCTTTAATTAGCTTGATAACTATTTATATTAAGTTTAAAGTTTTATTAGGCATATTTATAAATGAGTAATTAAAATAAAGTAAACTAAGATGTTCATCGTTTAATGTTCAAACTTAATTATAGGAAGGTTATGCTTAAGGAACATTAATTTTTCTGCCTTTTCTGCTGCCAGTCTGTTTCTCTTTTCATCATATATTAATCCAGCACTGCTAAATAATCTCTCGCTTGGTACGTTTGTTGGAGGACAGGTTAATTGTTTCCTTGCAAGTTTACTCAAGTATGGATAGATATTCTGCGTATTTTTCCAAAATAGGATTGTCACATGCAGCCAGGCGTTTTTCTTGGTGATAGCTCTCGATCATTTTTACTACATCTTTTGACATCGCGTAGGTCTCGTCATTGCTGCTTGACTCAAGAAACTGAGAGACAGATTCTGTGATAGATTTGCTTGCTGAAGGTGTTGGTTCTGTCACTGAAACTTTTATTCTTTTGGTGGGTGGCGAAGCGACAGATTCAAGAGATTGAAGCTCTTCAACTGCTTTGCCAAGTGATGATTTAACTCGTTCTAATGTACTAGGTGAAAATAACTTAGCTTTGTAACGTGGATCTAAGTAGGTTGCAAGAGAGTAACTTCATACAAGAACAGCCTCTCGTCTTGTCGCTTGCATCACTTTTGCGCACAATGAACTAGTTCTATTAATATAGTAGAATTTTATAATTTCCGCTTATTAATGACGTTTTATCTCAACGGTCCACATCCGCACGACATCCGCAGTCCAAAGTGCGGATGCGGACGCGGATGCGAGAAAATGTGCGGATGTTCCGCGGATGCGGATGCGGATGCAGATGTGACCTACATCACTAATATATACTGCACATGTATGTGTAATAAACATGCGTTTCGGTTTTAAAATTATACTATGAAGGTGTGAAAAGCATATTCACAACCATAGGGTACCATATAAAATAAATAAAAAGGTAACGAGTTAATGTTTTATTGCAATATATCATATAAATTTATCATATTATTGACATCTAGGGGCCAAGGGAGGGCCGCGAAGCAAGCTTGCTTCAGGACCCGGGAGAACCACGCTCCGCTACCACAATTACATTATATATTTTTTTATGCAGGACGGAGGGGCCAAGGACATGCCCACAAAAGCGCCCCACCCCCATAGAAAAAGAAGAGAGCCAAAATCAAGGTCCAGGGTTTTCGAGATGCGTAGATACTCTGCGTTTGAAAGGTCATACACAGGTCACAGACAGGGGGAAAGATGGTTTGAGGAAGATTGTTCCAGAGTTGACCGGTTGAGTAGATGAAAGATTGAAAATACCGATAACTCTTGCATTAGACAGTTGGACAGAAAAGGAGTGAGAAAGTGTTGAAAGTCCGGTGCTGCGTGCTATCCTTAAAGGAAGAGGCATGCAGTTAGAGGGTTCAGAAGAGCAGTGTCCGTTACAATGCGATAGTAAAGAGAGAATGAGGCAACATTGCTGCAAAGCTAGAGTGATTGAAGACAGTCAGTTAGAGGCGCTGAAATGATACAACGAAAAGACTTTGATTCCACCCAGTCAAGTACGGCTGTGTAGGTTGAGCCACCCCATACATGAGAAGCATACTCCATACAGGGGCAGACAAGACCCCTGTACAGAGACAGCAACTGAGCAGGGGTGAAGAAACTGCGAAGCCGGTACAACACACCTAACCGCTTGGAAGCTGTTTTGGAGTGAGAGAGTATATGTGGTCAGTAGAATGGGCGCAAATTGGGAGAGTGTAATTGCAATGTTGCAAATATTAATCAATGCTGCAAAGGGGGGTTCATGTTGCAAAGGGGTGTTGCAGCAAAGGGGAAGGGTTATGCAAAAAGGGTGTGGGGGGAACCCCCAAGTTGCATGAAGGGGGTAATATTTGGGGGAGAAGTTGGGATGGCCTCACCCACGAAAGGGGTATACCTAACCTAAGAGAGAGAAAGGAGGAGGAGAGTCCTTGGGGGAGAAGCTGGAATGGCTTCACCCCCAAAGGGATATCCTAACCTAAGAAGGTAAGCCTTAACCTAAGAAGGAGGGAGAAGAGAACACATGTGTTTGCCTGGCCCCAGCCAGACGCATAATGCGAGTTCAGGGTTCCAACATCTTATATAGAAGGTCTGGAATTGCCAGAGAGCACTATTTATTTTAATTATATGGAGGGGTTACCAGAGTGCACTATTTTAATTACTTATTTATTAAAGGTAAGAGAAAGATGCTCTCAATGCTTAGAGTGGGTTGCCAGTTATTGAATTTATTTATTTATATATGGAACGGATACCAGATACCACTATTTATTTTAATTATTTATTTATTAAAGGCAAGAAAGAGGGTGATGTTCTTAATTGGCTTCGCAAAAGAATTAAATGAAACTCCAATACATTATTTTTGTTTATTTAGACGCAAACGAATCCCAATTATTTAATAAAAAATTAATAATGTAAGAAATACACAGGACTCTTTATATTGTACATTAATATTTAAAAGAAAACCTGCACGTCCGTACATTGATTAAATCAAACTGATTGAAGACGTGAAACAAAGACTTTATAATATATTTGACGTAAAACAAATATTTTTTTCAATAATAATAATTAATAAGTAAAATTACATTCATTAACTAACTAATTACATTCATTAACTAAACTAATTTAAATATATATATATATATATATATATATATATATAATGATGGAAACGTGAATACAAAAAAAAGAAAAAAGATAAGAATCATACTAAATAATTATTTAAAAATTAAAAATTTTAATTCATACAGCATTTTAAATCTCTAAACTTGACAGCCTCGTACAAAGATTAGAAAATCTCAGTGCGTCGAAAGTGCAACTTCACTGTTTCAATCTTAAATAGAAAACTGGAAAAACCGAAAATGTCTATTTACTTTTGTCAATCCTCTGTTTATATAAGATGTGTCTTCACTTCTCAATTTCGTACAGTTTTTTTTCGTTCCTCTTAACATTCATTCTTTGATTTCAGGATACTAAAATTGAAAATAAACATTACAAATATTCCATGAGGATAATATTTATTTTTCACCTTATTAATTTTCCTATAGAACGGAAGACACGAATTGCCTTCAAAAACTAAAAAGCAACTCTTATTATTCCAAGAGAGGCAAAAGTGTGTAACGGGCCAAAATTCGATACACGTTAGAAGCAGGTGAATTTCTGGAGGCTACTCGAAATCAACGAGCGAGACATGTAGGAATGCGGATCTTCACTTTCTAATCGTGACAAAATTCTCTGTCTGTCTGTCTCTCTCTCTTTCGTACGGTTCTTTCTATTTTAAAAGAACTTATTCAGTCAAAACCTCGCGACTTTCAAATTACTTTTATTAAATTTATATATGGGCAGGAGGCGATCAGACAGCATTTCCCTCCCTCAACATAAGAAATACACACTTTAAACAATAGAATATAAACAAAAATAATAATAGAGGAGATCAGACAGCATTTTCCTCCCTCAACAAAAGAAATACTCACTTTAAACAATGGAATATGGACATAAAAATAATAATAGAGGAGATCAGACAGCAATTCCCTCCCTCAACATAAGAAATACATACTTTAAACGATGGTAAATTATTCATAACTATCGTATGCATGTTACAAAAGTTAAGGATGAGTATAATTTAAATATTTCTCTTGGATATAAGCATACAGTATCGGAAAAAGTTCGCCCAGAAATTAAATTTCTAAAAAGCATAAAAAATCACTAATTAATTGCATAATGTACAATATTTAGTATATTTAGCGGTGTTACGACAGCTGATTGGTACACACATTTAACATAACCCGCCAAATTACATTGACAACCAATCAGCAAACTTACGAACCACCTATTAGTCTTTTGTGGGTGGTGCTTACAATTGGGGATCATGCATATAAAAGTGAGTATTTTCAGCTGGAACTCACAGCAGTTATTTTCACCAGTGAATAAACAAACACATTCCATCCATCATGAATCAGTCAGAACTTTACAGTTTACTGGCATTATATGAAGATGGAGACTGCCGCTGTGTCTACAATTAGTCTTTTTAACGCAACCGATCGGGACGGATTATTTCGAACGCAAACCGTTGATGGTATTTGCAATGACGCTCCTTACGATCCGGCGCAAGGATTGCAGTTGAAATGTAAGTATAAAAATTTTGTACCTGTATTTCTATTTTTTGTGGTCTATATTAAGTCCGAACTTGTTCTTTATTTTAATGTTCCTGAACATGTCATTAGGCGAATGCTCTTGAGTAACGTTGTGTTTCGATTATTTCATTATATATATATATATATATATATATATATATATGGAGGGTTGTAGTAATTTATTTTCATCTCATTACATTTTATTGTAAAATAATTCATCAAAATAGCTGGTATCCTCAATTTTTAATTGTAGATTAGTTTGCATTAGTAATTAATAATTAATATTATGGTAAAGTCCTGTTTTGATATTTCTATTCATCAAAAATCGTTGAATTTTTATAACTTTCACAATCGAGACTCATTGGCAAGTTTTAAATAATTTTATAAAATTCCATAATAAATTCATTTGAAATGTGGTTATTCGACAGTTTCTCTTAAAGGGTCACAAACTTCTCTGAGCGGTTCGAAGATATTTGATACTTCACATTGTAATTCTCTTCCGATATATATATATATATATATATATATATATATATATATATATATATATATATATATATATGTATATATATAATATATATATATATATATATATCAGTGGCGACTCGTGGTATAAATGTATGGGGTGCGATTTCATAAAATTTATAATTTTTAGCATTCTAGTACATAAACAATCACATGGTGCTTCCGTACGGTACTTATATGTCAAAAGAAGCCATAAATTTGTATTAAAAAATATTTTAATAAAATATAAAAATAATTGTTCAATAAATTTACTCACGTTATGATTTTCTTGTTGTAAATTACGCTATATAGACGAAATCCATTCTCCTCGTTTTCTGGCTTGCAAACAAGTCTATCACATCATTTTCAAAAGATCCATTATGTGAAATATCTCTTTCAGTTGCTAGCATAATGAGTGCGTTCAATCTACCTTGACCCATGGTATTCCGAATAGCTGTTTTTATTCTTTTTAATCTAGAAAAGCATCGTTCGGCTTCTACAGATGCCATTGGAGTAGTTACTAAAATTCTTAGCAACTTTAGCGTTTCTGTAAATGTTTCTTCCATTCCATTTTCAATGATGTACTTAAGAGAATCGAGAGCTCCTTTATGGGCACTAAAATCTTCTCTGCAATATACAACTTCTAGTTCTGATTTAAGTCTTGAGTTATTAAAAATGGGATAGACAGTTATAGTTTTTCTAAAAGCATCTGTGGGAAATGAAGTTCTATAAAGTTGATAGTGTTCACGCTCGAAAAGTTGTGCTGCTACTAAATGACCAGTAAAGGAAAACCTGTCCTTGCACTGAGAAAGTATTATGTCACACACTTCAAACGCAGAAGCTTTATTACTCATGTAATAATGGGAATCATTTAATGATCTTGTTCTCTTTAACTCACACACATCAGACGTTTCGGCAATTTCTTCGATTATCGTGCTCATTTTATTTCTAATCTTCTCTATTTCTAATTGTAGTTCACTCACAGCTTGTTTTATGAGAATTACATCAGTGTTTCTTGTTTGGATTTTATTATAAAAACAGTCCACATGAGGCATTATGTGGCGAAATACAGTGAGCCAAAATACACATATAGGAATCAGTCATTAGTCGTTTGCAAATTTCCCTGCTTGATCTCGTGTTGCAGGGTTGTTGAGTTTCATTTCGAATTTTTTCTAGGCATTCAAGCAGTGAATCTCTGTATTCAAAAACCTTGTTTACTGTTCTGATGTTAAATTCCATCTTTTTTTAACAGTTTTTGGCAAAATCGTTTTCCGATAATTTCATCTAATACTGAGCATCTATGAGGAGAATGTGAAAAAAAGGTTGGACATTAATGACATATTTCTAAAGAACTCTCCTACTTGTGAAATTCGAGATACTGACTGCGTCATTAAAATTTATTGATGAGCAAACAGTACGTAATGTGCGTTTGGGTACAGATTTTTTTATAATAACCTTTACACCACACAATGTGTCCGCTCATAACTGCAGCACCATCATAACTTTGAGCAATCAATTTTTTCTGAAACAATGCGGTAAAATGGATTTTAATTGCTCAGAAATAACACTAGCTATGGATTCTGCGCTGTGGAGAAGCTGGATTAAAAAGTCCCCAAAATCTTTCTTTCACATTGCCATCACATTCGTAGCGTAAAACGATAGCTAATTGAAACTCATTGGCTATATCAGAGGTTTCGTCTGTAATAATGCCTACAAAACTGGTTTGCGAAATCTCTCTTAATATCTGCATCCTGCATATTTCCAATGAACTAGAAAGCAATTCATTCTGTATAGTCATTGAAGTTCTTTAAATATCGTAGTCTTTTCCAAGTGATCTCTTAAAGTTGGATCCAATTCAGCAGAATATTCTTATTAATCCTTTTAAAAACTCCAGGGTTGATAGAATCAGAATTTTCATCATGACCCCTTAAGGGGAGTTCAAATTAGTACAAAATTTAATAGCTTTGATAATTCTTTTAAAATGTATCTATTTTTATTAACTTGTTCATTGTGACGTTCAATCGTTTTCTATAAGCAGAATCAAGATTTTCTTTATATTTACTTTACCTAGAACCGCTAAATTCGCGTAATTGTTTATGTGACTAGCTGATGCTTCATGTTTTCCTATTTTGACCGATAGATGAGCTAAATCAGTCACTCCAATATTGGTCCAAGAATTATCACCTCCAAATAGTAAACACGGAAAAACAAAATAATGCACTTTTTTCTGGGCATCCACACAGCCATTTGTATCTTTATATAAGTCACTGTTAAACTTTCGATTGTATGGCTTATTATTCTTAATGGCTGACTGAATTATGTTTAAATTTGGAATAGGCCTTCCGAGTTGTTTTAGTTTTAATTTGTCTTCAAGTGTATATCTGGAAAACTTTTCATTTAACAGGCCTTGACACACTATTCATTTTGAGGGTTAATTATATAATTCGTAAATTATAACACTCCAAATAACTTAGATTTTTAAACACATTTAATGCACACATAAGTTCACAATTATCAGTCAC